>OU015492.1:11103829-11178829 GCA_907164885.2 Dolomedes plantarius
ACTGATAAAAACAAGTAGGTATATACTGCTTTGTTTAATCTTTTTTCTGCTATTTCATATTAGTTTTTTGTATTCGAATATCACTCCGAACTTTTGTTTGAAAACATGTGATATGGAATGTGTTTGGAAACGTGCTGATTATTAGTACCAGTTACAAATCTTTATCAGCAAATTCCAATGACTTCTCTAAGGAATTCCAAATTAAAAGGAAAAAATCTCTAATTCTGTTTTCTTTCCTTTTTTTATTCGTTTATTTAACTTTTTAAATAACTTATATTCGTAAAATAATAAAAGAAAAGTTTACTTGCTAGAAACATGACAGATGTATCTAAAATATTTTATAAAATGAAGTCATGAAGTTTGTGATAAATAAATAAAAACACGCAGCATGTTTGCAGTAAGGAACCTCTTTTAAATAACGTCGAAAAATTCCTCTAACGAAAAATTTAAAGCATGAAAATATTTTGCTCTCTGCGAGAGAAAAAATGAATGTAGGCTTTAGTTGATTACACGAGTCCCAATTCCACACTGGTAAGTTAGATGTTGTAAACAATTTTTTTGTTGTTACCATTATTATTTTATTCGAAAAAGGTATAATATATAAGAGACATGAAATTAATTTAATTCTAGTACTTTCAAATCATCCGTTTCCTTCTTACTAAAGGCTTTTTTGCACGCCAACTGAATATATAATTTAGTTTCAGCAAATATTTTCTTGTTTGAATCCGTGGCGCAATACCTATGTACGGCACTTTAAACAGAATGTTCCCCCAAATGTAAAAATAATGTTATTAATAATATAAAACTGGGGAAATAATAAATAAATAATTCAGTAAGTTGTTAAAAAGGGCATTTAAATTGGAAGAGCTGCCTACTCAGACGGGATTGTTTAAGTTTGAGGACCCGGGTTTGAATCCCGTTCTTGGTAAATGATCACTGTAAAGTAAATAAATTCCTTTAAATAAGTATCTTATTTATGTAAATGTCAACTGCAATTCCTATTTTGTGTAATATAAAATCATTTATCCTTAGCATTTTATTTCTGACTTATCAGTATCATTTCGATATTCTTACAAAGACTTTACATATGTTCCTACACAGTGTCTATACGATATAAAAAGGCATATTTATAGGAAGAGGAGATAAATATGAAATTTTTTATGTTCTTAGAAAAAACTAAATTCATTCATCAAAATGTCATTCTCTCCTACAAAGTTATCAAAAATTGTATACTTTCTAACTCATTGTTAACATATGATTTTAGCAATTTAATTCTTTTTTATTTATACCCGTTTTACAGACAGCAAAATTCTCAAATTTCTTCAGATAAATTCGCGGTACTTTTTAACCTATCAGTATGAAAATGCCATCATCCATTTGCTCGCCAAACCACTGCGCCAAGAGGCTGTGCTGGAACTCGAAACGAAAGATGGGAGTTCAAAGGGAAGGCAGATCCAGGATAGATTTCAGAGGATGGCCTATCAATTATTTATCAAAGAGCCGGTCCGAAAACTCTCTGGTGACTTCCGATGTCCATTTGCAGTGGACACTGCTCCTCGAGCCTTACTGAATTTGTGACTATAATCCCTTTGATGTTTGTTTCACCGCACGGCGTATGAGAGCAACAGAGAAAGCGAATAAACATATAAAATGTGGGAGTATCTATTTCAGGAAGCGAGCCAGACGTATTAATATGCTCATACTGTTGATTTATTCAAATAAATGAAGTTTATATATCGGATTTATCAGATTAAAGGTCATTTTGATAGTGAACAGGATTTAACTTTAACAGATTTTTTATTAGAATAAACTGGAACACTTGCTTAAACAAAAAGGCCCTTCTGGCTGTAAACAGCGAACAAATTGTTCTTCCTGATATAAAGGTGGTTGTGAGAACTCAACATTTAGGACCAAATTTTAAGCTAACATACTGAGGGGCTTTAAGTTAAGCTAACCTAGGATCACGTGAGTCAGAAAAAAAAAATAACACATGCCAGATTATCAGTAATTTTCAAGCTCAAGCTTCAGTATTTATAAAATCATAGCATTTATTTAGGACTAGACAGATGATAGTATTTGTGAATCTGGCTTTAATATTAATGACTTCAAAGGCAAAAAAAATACTGCTGTTTAGTTCTAACTACAACAGACTTTACATCCCATTACGAGCATATCTAAAAATGTAAACGCTGATAATGCATAACAGTAGAGTAAGTACAGGACATTGAAAAGCAAAGGGCTAAAGTTTTCCTATCCACGAAGAGGATTATCTATTCTATAAACCTTGATACATGCTTTTATGAGAGTTTTATTTTACAACTGTATCCTTGATAGAAATGAAAATAACTAATATATTCAACTAAGTATCAACTATATGTCAATATGTCAACTAAATAAAAAATATTCAGCAGGTAGTTGAATATTTAAGTCTTAAGATTATTTAAGCTGGGAGTTCCTCCCTCCCCCCCTTCTAAAAGTCCATTCTCAATGCTGGTGTATTTTAAGTAATCATATTTTGTTTCAATTCCAGGTATAATAAACATAAACGCTTCTGCTGCTTTAAAGAACAATTTCTGATGGTAATTAAAGCACAGTGAATTTTTCCTTCAGTGAAAATTCCATGTGTTGACTCTCTAAACAGTCACAATTTGCAAAGCAAACTAACAAATGCTCGCGTGTCTTTCTTCCGTTATTAACATCCATACTCATACCTTTGCTTACTTTCATTCATATAGGCACCAAAATCAGACATCTCCCTTCACCCCCTTTAAATCTGCTGGGGAAAGCTGGCTATAAATATCGGAGTAATGCGTTTCATAGATATTTTTTTCCAACTCTTTCATTTCCCGTTTACGTTGTGCCAGTGGTTGAGTGTGTGGATGTATCCTGCGTGTATATATAAAGGTTTTTTTTTTAAAAATATATTTTTTACTGGCGGAAAAAAACCCACCAGGATATATTTCAGAATGTCTTCTCGGGTTTTACTATGAATCTGAAATGGGGTGCGTTTAATATTGAGGTAGAGAAAGGTTTAAGTCCGTAATCTAGCAAAAACTACAAAACGGAAGTTTTTAGGTATTGTTCAATCCTCTATTTGGAAGACTGATGGGGGAAAGTGTTTTGTAAAAACCGAACATATGAATGAATTTCCCAAAAGTGCTAGAAATCAGGTAGACAGATTCTCAGTTTACAGATATGTATTCAGAGAATGTTATGATATACGGAAATTAAAATAAAGCAGTACTAATATGCGAAGTCATATACCATTGTTATTTAATGAATAACCTACAATTCTGAATTTCCCCCTCCCTCTAAGCTTTGAATTTCTTTATGACTATTTCCTTATTTAATATTACACGAAACAACTTACGACTCTTCGATGTAAAGGATATATATATATATATATATATATATATATATATATATATATATATATATATATATATATATATATATATATATATATATATATATAGAGAGAGAGAGAGAGAGAGAGAGATTGCATAAGAAGATATGTTAGGGAATTTTTTTTATTATTTTTAACATTGCAGGCGATGCAGGCAGTCCTTTATCCAGAAGCATGCATGATTAAGTAAAGGAAAAATTATGCAAATAAACAGAAATTCAAAACCACACAAAGCAAACTAATTTCAGAAGCTATTGGAACTTACAAACACAAGTTTAAAAAAACAAGAAAAAAAGGGTTATAAGAAAAAAACATTAATACTAAAAATACGCTATTCATATGTTATTAACCTATTAATATATTAAAAAATACTGTTAGAAACTTGAAAAAGCTATTAATATATTTTAAAATATCCATTTTGATCGCCCAAAGTAAAATACTTTATATTCCTTTATACTTTGACAAAAAAATACTCTTTTTAGATGTATACGCACAAGCATATTCATGAAGCAGATATTTTTCTGCATCCCGCACTGCCTATTTTCAAACTTTCGTATTAAATTTTCAAAGGGATATTTTCCAAGTATATGTGCATTTTCCGAAAGAAATATAGGAAAGGAATGCTGACAATGTATCTTGCGCCATTTTTCCTCTACACTTCACCCCGGGTAAATTTTTTTTTTCGCGTTTTATTTATTTGCATTGAACACGGTAGTATGATTTGGGGTTTGATGCCGTAGAGCTTTCCATTTAAAATAGCGGTCGGAGTTTTATTTCTGAATGCGCCGCTCCAAGACGCGGGATTTCCAGTGCGGGTAAAAAATAATATGGGAAGAGATGGCGGAGGGGTGGAGCACAATTTTCTGCAGACGAATCGGTCCCAAGACACTTCTTAGATTGGACAGGGTATTGAAGACTAAAATCGCATAATAAATTCTGTATTCCAAAACGCATTTTTCAAAATTCTTGACGCTAGAATAAAAGGTGTCTGAACAATGGTGAATGTTCCATAGCAGAGATTTGTTTAGGGGAGTATGGTTTTGGTGTGAAATGAAGATTCCACATATATAAACAATATCTCTTCTAAACTGCTACGTTTGTACTTGATCTGAAATGTTTTTAGCTCGTTTGAAAGGCTTACAGCATCATTTTTTACATGTATCCAATTTTCCTCTAATTAAAATGTGAGTCACTAGCTTAGAAATCTAATTTGAAATTTTGTGCTTTTAGTGTGGTAACTCTGTCACCAATCAACAGTTTCATGATCTTCCCGAATAAGCTTCACATTCTTATTTTCACTGAGCATATACCATTGAAGTATAATGATTTTATACATAGGAAAACTTACTCGTCCTAAAATTATAGCTTTAATTTTAGAAAAGATGTTGAAAGGGCAATATTCCGCGAGAAAGGAATGCAATTTGTTTATACAGGTTGTCCATAATTAAAGTCCCACTTTCAAAAGGCTGGCAAAAAAAGAACCACTGGTCAGAATGACTTCAAATTTGAACTGAATATACTGGATGAAGGGGGAAACGATTTGGCCATTTTGGAACATTTTTTTATTATGCTAAATTGTTTTCTCTTCTTCCAGTATATTCAGTTCAAATTTGAACTGAATATACTGGAAGAAGGGGGAAACGATTTGGCCATTTTGGAACATTTTTTTATTATGCTAAATTGTTTTCTCTTCTTCCAGTATATTCAGTTCAAATTTGAACTGAATATACTGGAAGAAGGGGGAAACGATTTGGCCATTTTGGAATATTTTTTTATTATGCTAAATTGTTTTCTCTTCTTCCAGTATATTCAGTTCAAATTTGAACTGAATATACTGGAAGAAGGGGGAAACGATTTGGCCATTTTGGAACATTTTTTTATTATGCTAAATTGTTTTTTCTTCTTCCAGTATATTCAGTTCAAATTTGAACTGAATATACTGGAAGAAGGGGGAAACGATTTGGCCATTTTGGAATATTTTTTTATTATGCCAAATCGTTTTCCCTTCTTCTAGTATATTCAGTTCAAATTTGAAGTCATTCTGACCAGTGGTTCTGTTTTTGCAGCCTTTTGAAAGTGGGACTTTAATTATGGACACCCTGTATATTGACTTATGTAGATAACGACTTTGAATTTCAGAACGAATTTAGGGTTATAAGAAAGAAAGCGTTAATACTAAAAATACGCTATTCATATGTTTATTAATCTATTAATATATATAATCTATTAATAACTCAATATGTTTCTAATGAAAGCTAAGTCTTGGCTATGCAGCCATTAAGTCTTTTGCCTTCCATGTCTCTGAACAAAAGAACTAAAATATTTAAGTGCAATACATGTGTCAATGTTGGGGTCGACTAAACTGATTACTAGAGATTTTTCAAATTTTTTTCAATGTATAAAATTCAATTCTCTTTGAGTTCCATTCCTGATAGCTCGAACATAATCGATATTACCTCAATATTAAATCATCGAGGTAATAAGAAAAATTACAACATTTCATATATATATATATATATATATATATATATATATATATATATATATATATATATATATATATATTCCCCATTTCAAAATACATTACTTTTATTGAAGTTGTCATACGTAACAAAAAGTTTACTGAAGATTTCTATACTTATCAGTTTTCCTATTACCTCAAAGTAACTGGGGGAATTTAGGAATTTTCATTTTTCGGATCAGTACACTACTAAGTCCTATCACGATCTTCACTTATTAGCCACATTAATGTATATAAATGACGGTTAGATGTTGTATTACAGTCGAAAGACGAAAAAATTTAAGCCGAAGAAAAAATATTTAGTCCTTAAAATGCAAAATAATGTACAGGTAATTAATTTTATTTACTCAGTTTTATGCACACACACATACATATAAATACCGGCAGATAATTTTCATCTGATACAATTAAAAGATACGGAAAATAAATGTGTAGAAATCTGAATTAACTTAATAAATGTATAGATATGAAAAATACATAAATAAATAAATTTGAGGTAAAATAACACAAATTGGACGGAAGTTTTGAAAGTTACTTAAACAACTAACTCATCAGTAAGACTTCTGATTGATAGTTGATACAGACTGAGCTAAAAAAATAGAGAGGGAATGCTTAAGCATTTGTTTAAATATTTTAAGTATATAACTCTGAGATTAAAAAACTAAGAATCAATAACCTATTTATAGAGTTAAAAGAAACCTTAGTAAATTCACTGTTAAGTGAAAATATTCGTGGAAATAAATCGACCATGAATTTTTGTATACCTATCTTATATCCTTTAGTTTTAGTGTGTGTTTGTTTTATATATATATATATATATATATATATATATATATATATATATATATGAGGCGGTAAAGGCAAAGGAGTGTAAGTGGTGTAAGTCCAAAGCGTTTTACTGCAAAAACTACAAAAAATTCCACTATAAATTGAAAAAAATTATAATTCATAATAATTATTGTAATATTGAAAAATTATTATTTGCAATTCCACTATAAATTGAACATGGAGATTACATTTTTGCCCTAAAAAAAAAAGTTGCCTCATAAAAAAAATTGAAAATGTGACTTATGCCTCATATATATATATATATATATATATATATATAAGATATATATATATATATATATATATATATATATATATATATATATATATATATAAGATATATATATATATATATATATATATATATATATATATACGAAATTGGAAGATATTAATCCCAGGAGTAATTACGAGTTTCTTTAGACACCTCACTCAACTTATTTTGCTCCCAACCCATTGATATAAAGTTTAAAAGATACCCCATCTAAAATATGTATACAATTCCTAGACTTTATCTGCTAATCCTAATCCATTTTCAAATTAATTATTTATTACCGAAATGAGCTAACCCAACTTTTACTTTCCACTTGTGTAAGTATTTCAAAGGCAATTATTTTGAATTAACTTTAAAAATGTTCCACTGGCATGCTAATTTTCGCCTCTGACTATTACTAAAAGCAGTTCCTCTTACTCACCTGAGCATTATCTGAATTCCCATTTACAACTCTCCTACCCTCTCCCCTTTATAATCAAAATATGACTTTTCACCCGCAATAAACCATACACTTTCCCTTCCTAAATTCGTATAAAATAACTAACCCTCCCTCTCCCCGAAGCTGCCCCTACATATACACGCGCACCCGAGTCCGTGCACTCCGCAACCCCTAGAAAATTCCCGCTTCTGCACTTCATCCGACGTTATCACTATCACTGTACAAGACAGAGCACATTCATCAAAAAGGCTGGTGCTGTCAGCCCCCGCCAGAAGCTAATATTTATTAATTCGTCCTGGAGTTGCTAAGTCCCTTCTCCCTAGGTGGCCCTGATGTAATCGCTGTACAGGGAACAAGGATTATCAAGGATTATCCGCGTGTTCTTGCTGAGTGGCAAGGGAATAATTGTAGACTTGGTTGGGGAGATTTTTTTTTTATTTTTTATTTATTGTTGTTTTGTTGTTGGGCCCGCTTGCTCTCCGCGTTGGACTGAGATGGGATTATTCCTGTGTGAGTGGAAAGGTAGTAATTTATGACTTTAAAATGTTGTTGAAGGGTTCATATTTTTGTTTCTAATCCCGTGGTTCGCCACCCGCCATCTCTGTAGTTGGAATTAGGCTTTAATTGGTATCATACAACTTTGGTATTCATGAAACGGTAATTCAAAATCCCTTTTTAAAGGTATTCTGCTGATTTTTTTTTTTTTTTTTTTTACAAAGTTAATCACAAGCATAATTCCTATTAATAAACTATTTAATATTGATGCATTTTACAACATTTTATCTCTAGGTAAGGTCAAGTTTAAAACAATGCAATCATTTGTGTTCCACTTGCTGTTAGAATCATTCAATGTTGTGAGATTTAAGACTTTATATTACACTATACAATTTTCTATACTGAAGAAGCTTAAATATGTTACTCTGAACTTAATGCAAAAATTTAACTTTTTACCTACAGTAGTATTTTCTTTTCACAGTCTATCAATGAAAGAGGTGACGCCCGCATTATGATATGTCTTAGGAGATTTTTAAAAGTGAAATACAATAACATAAAAATTTCAGTGCTTTAGCAGACTTTAAATTTAAACTCCTTTCTATTGAAATAAACTCAGTATTTAAAAATACATGTCTTTGAATCCACTCTTACTGCAAGATCTCAATCTCAATATGTATTAATCAATTAAAGCCCACGATGGACGAAAGTTTCATTGCTACCCAAAAAGGACTTGGTTCCCCTTAGATTTCATAAATTATTCACAATTTTGCTCAATTTCATTACAAAACTAATGTATCGATATACTAATGTATCGATTTCATTACAAAACTAATGTACCGATGAATCCAATAAATCATTCATCGTCTCAGTTGCAAAGTGGCTAGATGTTTGCTTTATTAAGTAACTGTGACGGAAGTAAAACGAAGCATTCCCCTTTTAACGCCTCAGTTGTTTTGTATAGTCTTTGAATTATACTATACACGACAGTGAATGTTTAAGACACTGAACTTATTTTTTTTTCAAATGAGCATCATACTTCATGCACTAACAAATCTGACTCATAGGTATCCCATGAACTTTGATTACAAAAGGATCATTTGATATGCTAAGAAGTTTTTTTTTAAAATCTGATTGATTTCTCAATATTAAATGCTTTATTAGATAATGTATTGTGTTTGCTATTTCATTCACCAACATTATGCAATAAAAAGTGATATGATATTAAATTTTACAGCATAAGTAGTTTGTCAAAAAATCCATTGTTATGTCCAGCGAAGATCCGTCGAAAAAATGTGTTTTAAAATTTTGTTTTTTATGCCATTCAAATATAGAGATTTATTTCATTTGGTAAATTGAAGCTTAAAAAAGAGATTCAGTAAAACAAATGGAAACTGTTATGAATTGGTCTATTTATTATAAACAATAGGAAATATAAAGTTTGACAGTATATCGCATGTTTTGATAACGATTTTAAAAAGATAAAAATGAATCATTATCGATACCTCATACGATAAATATATACTTGCTCAATGAGTTGGACAAATTATTTTATAATAATGTATGGAGGATTATATGACAAAATTTTGACGAGAAAGGATTTCATAGCCTTAAATTTCAAAAATATTTAATTTTATACTTATTTATTAATACAGAGTTTTTTTTTTACTTTTTATCCAATTATCCTAAAAAATTAAAGGATGTGTTGTTTTTTAAATGGAATGCATTTAATTTTAGACGATCGCGGTAGTATATTTTAAACATACCAAAAACATAAAAATATGACTACAATTTTCCTTTTTATTGAATGATTTTGTGCAAAATATCAATCACTTCAAAAGGTTGAGGAGTCTTATATTTTATTTTCAATTTAACAGAGTTCCTTTTTTTGTCATTTGGAAGGGTAATTAGTAATCTTTCTTTTCCCAAACGTCATTTGACTAAATATTGATATCGTATTCTTTAAGTGGGACTTGAAACTGAAGTTAACGAACAAATAAAACTATTTACAGATGATTCCAGTTAATTACAACCATTTAATTAAAGTTAGTGGTTAAATTTTTTAAATTCTGGTGGTTATATTTTTAGGAGTAGTGCTAGTTTCAGATCATCAGGTTTAATCCTTTGTTAAATGCTATTGGTGTCATCGGATCTATCACAGCTAGTCCTCACTTCTCCCTAAAAACTGCTGATCAATTTAGAAGACCCTTCACCTTATTCGGGGTCCAGAAGTATCTCTTGTATACCACTTAAGTAAGGTTTTCTTAGCCCTCCTGTACCTCGCCCCCTAAAAAAATAGAAAGAAAGAAAAAAAAACACTTGTGGTTGAAAAGTAGCTAACCAGTTATTTAAACGTATTTCTTTTCCGATTGTTTAACCTCTACAATAAAATCATGACATAATTTACTAATATGGAGTTTCTATAACTGACACAAATAAAGATTAATACAAGGGTAATGTGGTGGCAGTGTCACTTTGGCAGGATAAAAACGAAACAAAACCCACTGCTTTCATTAAGTGACCTGTAAAAGAAAGCTGCTCGGATGTTATGGGAAACTATGCAACTTACCTGTTGATGGAGCTGACGGAGGGTATGTTGTCCTGGTCACAGACGCCATCGGCGAGCAGCCTGTCCCTAATCTCCCAGGCGAACATGGTCGGATTTTGCTTCTTGTAGTTGGCGATCGCCTCCACCACTTTTGGTGTCGCCACCTTCGGCTTGCTGCCACCGATCACGCCGGGCTTGATGGAACCCGTCTCGTAGTACCTGCAGAAGACAAGAAAAACACACTGAATATTCTATAGCTTGTTTAGGTATTTACGATTTACATAAGGCTGCTGCTTAGGTGTGTTACGAGCAAGCTAATGTCCTTCTACCACCAGATAATCTGAGCTTTCAAACTTGCTTTAACATGGTTATTGGCATTTAAATACATATAGAAGTACTTTTTTGTTCTCTTGAGCCAAAAGTACTTCTATATGTATGATGAGCCAAAAGTACTTCTATATGTATGATGAGCCAAAAGTGCTTTTATATGTATGATTATGTACTTCTACATGTATGATGAGCTCAAGAAATACGAATAGATTGCTATCGTACCCCATGAACCATCTCGTGTTCTATTTGAAGAATGCCAGTTATGGAACTCAAACTTGCAGCTTATGTTCAATATGTAGGTGACATCTGCTATGTTGAAATACAATACATGCTTTAGAAGATTCCCGCAATACTCATCTACCCTACGGTGTTGAAATTCCGGAATCGTTGCACACATTTTTTTACCGTAGTCCTCTTCTACCAATTGCTTTAAAATACATGGGAAGCATCTTTTTCTGTGTCCTTGTACGCTGTCGTATCTATCAGTTTAGAATAGATTCATCGAATTATTATATATGTCTCTATAAATAGTTCTTAAAACAGAGCCAGGTTTTGTAGATGGCTCATTCTTATACATAATTGTGAGGTTTGTTTAATGTAATTATGCTCTGGTTTCGACGTTAAGAAATACAGAAAACTTGTGAGCTCGAATGCCTAGCCAAAAGTTGCATTTTAAGAGGAAAGGAGAGTATTATGAAATGGTGAAATGGGCAGAGTGAGTAGTTGCAAATTTATCATAATATAAAAAGGAAATCTATGGAAAAATATTTGAAATGAGTTTAATATTTCTACAGTATTTGAAATTATCAGTTTTCTTATATCATTAATTAGCAAAGTCTTACAAACTTTTAAAGGCTTAATAAGAGGATAATTTGGAGTCAAGAAAAGTCCCTAAAATAGAATCGTTTATGTGTGGATAACTCCATTTTCAATAGGTATGTCATTTCGTCCTACTCCAAAAGTTTTATACCATTCCATTTCATCTTTCGATGCCGTCATTAAATGACAGTGTCTTTTCTTGCCTAAATTAGTATAAATTCTCTTCTGAAAGAGGTATTGCATGTTAGTGTTTAGTTAAAAACGCTGCTATAGTTTATCCACCTGTTTGTAAAAAATTTGAACAAAATGCCAAAATCTACTGAATCTGCTTATATGGAAGGGGGACTTTCTAGTAAAAAGTTTTATTCTGTTATACGTTCTATTTTTTAAGGCGCCACTTAATTTTCTTCTCTTTTTCTGAATTAAATCTTCCGTTTCAGCCTAAAACTGAATGTTTACTCTGATCTCAAGTTATTGGTGACACTAATGAGTCCATAGAGAATCTTATGTTAAGTATTATCACCATTTCTTATATGAGCAAGTTATCTTGCAGTAGTCATATATCTGAGCATTATAAACATTTGGTTATATATTAATAAGGACCAAGAAATTTGAGGCAAGAAAGAAAATGGATAACAAGAATTTTGATAAATACCAAGAAATTTGAGACAAGAAAGAAAAGGGAATTTAAGCAACCCTTGAGTTACTAATATTTAGAAAATTATGTGATAATGAGAGCTAATAAAATATATGAAATACATTAGATGTTTAACAGCTCAGTTAAAACTATTCAGCCTTTACTAAGTAACATCGATATGATAAATTCATATTTTATTCCCATATACTGCGAATAACTAATTTTGTAATGACCTAAAAAGCATATTTGAGCCAAATAAACAGACTGCGAATGAGTCAACGTTTTTGGCAAAATGCTACATAGTTTTTCATTAGAGCCCATGAGGATGGTTTGTCTTCCAGTTAGAACTTGAAAAAATACGTAAATTGCAATGGCAGATCTTTATCTCCAAGATCTGGCTGGGGACAACTAATATTCGTCTTAGAGATAAGAAATCTACCGATGGAGTCATATACCCCGGTAACCCCCCTGGCATTTCTGTTTTTACGCAGCCGCGTTTTTAAAAGTATATTTGATATACTTAAAATACTAAGTCATCACATGTTATGTTAAAAAATATACCTGTTATTTATACCCCAAAAGGAGAGACTCAGTAGTGTTGATGGTAAAAAATCCCTAAAATGTTTGTGACTTATGGCTACAGTTGGCATATAAGTTTGTGACTTATGACTGCAGTTGGTAGATATTTAATTACTTAGATTCATATCTATCTATGTTTGCAAATACCCATCTTTTGTAATTAATTGGCTGGCAGGGATGTGTCTCATTCAAATGTAGAAAAGAGGGAGTATTTTATTTAGCTGATCAGTAAAATTAAGGGCGAAATTTCAGATATATCCAAATGTAAGATATACCAAAAATTTATCTCGATGTTACTTTTCTTATTCTAACAGGGAATAGGAAATGGAAAAAAATACGTTAATACATAAGCTATATAAAAGACTTAAGCAATCGCATTATAAGGAAAATACACACGTCCAAGTTAATGACCAAATAAGTAAAGCTCATTTGAATGCGTACAATTTTTTAAGAAAATAGAAAAAAAATTATCCCTGATAATTTACTTGTTAAATTTTTAAAAGACTATTATTAATGTCTGGTTGCAACAGAATTTAAATTTCTTTTTTGCTTATTTGAAACGCGTGTTTCTTTAACCTTCAAAGCCGAACAAGGTTAACACATACTATATATAATTGAAGCTTCATTTACAAAAACTTAATTTAATCATTCGTGCCATGTTAAAACGTATATTTCATAGCACATCCAAGTGTGAGTGCGGGTCCTCCCATCTTAAACTTGCTTCTTGTTTTTGGTTACCAGCATTTTCGGGTGTGAAGGATTTTTTCAACCCTCTAAGGCGTTTGAGACGTATTTTTCCTTAACATGCTTTCAACTTGTAAAGTGCTTGTAACATGTTATTCCACTCTTAATTTGATGTTCAAAAGCGTCTGAGGTGGTACAATTTTTCTGACGACCGAACTAGAGGATAGGATAATTCGTGAGAAACGGGTTTTTTTTACCTGAAAGTAAGAGACAGAAAATCGGCTTGAATGCTTAGAAGGTATATTTATAACAGGATGAAATGACTGCTTTCACGAGACTAATAAATTCTTACGCACGATGCAGAGGATTTAAAGGGATGCAGAGGATTTAAAATCATATGCTTTTCGTATTTACATTTGTTCGTTTGTTTAAAACAAATAAGTTTTTATCATCACAGTACTTGTGAAGTGAGGCGAACAGTTTAGTATTTTTACCATGTTTTTATGAACTCGCTTTCTTGTTTGTGTGATTGTGTGTTTGTCCGGTACAAATCTTGCAATCGATTTTTAACTAACTTCCCGACTAGCTAGTCATTTGAAACTTTTAGAATAGCTCAGAACACGATGACAATGCCTTATTTTAATACTTTTAGCCATCTTTAAGCAGGAATGAATTCAGTTTCAGTTAACTTTGTTTTGTAGAATGGTGCAGCCATCTATCGACCGGGACGGGAATGAAAAGTTAAACGCAAATTAACTTTCAATTCTCGAGCTAAAGGATTGATTGCGTATTTGATACCTCTTTATTACGCATTTGATCATTTTCTTTCAAGTTGATGGGATAATTCATCAAAAAAATTTAAAAAAGTATTTATTAATACATAGAATTGTCAAGTTTATATGATTCCACAGAAAGTTCTTTTTATCTTGTAATTATTAGCTGTTTATTTCAGATAATAAATTAATCATTTACCATGATAATTAACGATGTTATACAATATTTGCGAGGATAGGTGTAAAATGTATTTAGAAACAAAAATCAATACTATCTCATGCATTTTAGAAATATTCTGTTCACTAATGGTACTTTATGACTCTATATATATACCTTTTAGTCATACTATGAAGTTCGTGTTTCTGATCTCACAGGAAGTATTCGGTCATTAGGATTACTTACGAATGGGTACGTTCCGTACACAGAAAGTCTCGTTTCTTTCCCTTGAATACAATACAAATTTAGCATAAAAATGGCATAAAAAGCCTAAAAGTCTTTGCTTAGTACATCATAAGCATATGCTACGCAGAAGAGAAACATTACGGGAACACGAAATGAATAAGAAAAGTATTAAAGACAAAAACGCAAATTGAGAATGTACTTATACAAGTATGGTTTCCCTCAAAGAAAATCCCTTTAGCCTCGGCCAGGGTTTGTTTTTCTCCGTCTTAAAAAAATGGTCCTTCGGACTAAGAAACACTTGTATATGACAATATCTTGAAGAACATGGACAAAAATGTGCTTAAATTGTATAATCGTAAGGTAAAAACATCCCATTTCTAAGACACAAATGTCTCTGTTGTTAAAACAAGAGCTATCCCTCTATCATCAAAGAACTGTATCTACATACGGAAACAATTCACTTTTATTCGTGGAAGCCATAAAGATAATTTCTCGACTGGTTGTCCGGTAATGATTGCATGCTTTCCTCAATATTTGATCACTTCATTATCATAAAATTATGCAACATGATACTAGTGCAGTCTAAAAGTATTCGTTTTTAATTAGTACGAGAGGGACACAGATTGAAAATTGGTTTTAAAGGGTGCATAAAATTAAATAAAAAGTTTTTCGCTAGATATAGATGTATGTGTTTTAGCTGTAACATTGAACGTTTGGTACTTGTGTGTTCAAGTGTGCACATGCCAATATTTATTCTATATTCAATATTTATAAGAAAGGCATCTACATGTATGTAAAGTAATTTTAAATGTCTGTTTACGAGCATATAAATAGAATAAACATGACAAAAACTGGTGATACAATTCAGGGAATAGAAAAACTTTTATTGAAAATCACTATAAAAAACTGTAAATTAAGCCCACTTCGAGTTACATAAGTGAATTTGTTTTTTATGAAGAGTAGGAGAAAGTCTGCAAAATAAAGAAAGGCAGGCAATTTATTTTGCCTGACTTGGATTATTGTGTAGGCGTTCTCCTAGTCTGCTCCTGAGAACGAAACCCAAATTCCCTTTTGTTTCCCGAATTGAGTTTAATTCACAGTTATTTGTCAGAAATAACATAAATTAGGTATATATTCCTTAATGTTACGTGTTTGGTGAAAGTGTGCTGCATGTTGTACGTTTAAATGATTTTTTTTCTTTTTCTAATGCGGAGGCACTTGGGAGACAAAACATTTTAATGTTAAATGAGCTTTTTTGACTTTGTATTGCATCTCATATTATCTTACAATCAAAAAAAAGTATTTTACATTATTCCATAGGAAATTAAATTTTATTCAGTTCTCAACTCCTGCTTACAATTGAAAATAGAAAACAAAAGTATAGCAAATACAACATGGCTTACAAAATACGCTTTTGTACTTAGCTCATATCTCTAAATACCCTAGCGTCAAATTTGAGTCTGAAACCTCATGCTTCGATTTCAATTAATGACTTCCTAAACATGGTGCTAAACCACCCAATGCACCAGTTTTGTTTGCTCGCCTGCTTGACTGTTTTGGGGAAATGCTGTGACTTTGAGTCCGATTCTTCAATCGACTTTGAGTCCGATTCTTCATCCGATTCTTCAATCGAGGTCCTGATTTTTGCTGCCGCTATCACCTGACGGGAAAAATTCTGATTTTTCTAATCAGTGTAGCTCGTATCTTATTAGAAAACAATACTTATACTTATGTTAAATACCGAATTTGAGTCTTGAAATGGTTTTTACATCGCACTTCGAGAGAGTGGAGCAAAGTATGTTGAAGAAAGGACACTGTAAACATTTTGAAGTTAAATATAAATGTATGTGTGCCCCGTTGAATCTTTGGTGTAAGTGTATTCAAGCATGTACTTGCCAATATTTACTTATGGTGAGTGAGGAAGGCGTCTGTGCATATAACTAATGTTTTTTTAAATGTCTGTTTACAAAAATAAGTATATAAACAGTAAACGTAGGACCAAACAGGTGAAACAAGGCAATGAATAGAAAAAATATTCAGATATTCATTACAGATAACTGTAAATTAAGCTTCCTTCAAGTTATACAAGGGGATTTGTATTTCATCTTCAGGAAGAGTAGGAGAATGCATGCAAGATATGACGGATGACACCGGTAGAATTTTGTATATTGGAAAGTGGACATAACTAAAAACTGATTAGAAGACAGAAAATAGCATGTGATTTCCCCAAAACTCTGTCTACGTAGACAGAAAAATAAATACTACAATGAAAGATCATATTCTGCAACGAACACATACTACAATTGCCTTATAATATGTTTCAAGGTAAAGCATTATTTGAGAAATGAAATCGAGCGGTATGTTTCGACATCTGCTGCAACAAAATCTCGTCTCTCTATGTTCAACACAAAGCTTCTGAGCTTCGGTATTCTAAATCTTCACTTCTCTTACCTTCCCGTTTGTTTTAGCTTCGCACATAGAAAACAAGCCTTCATAACCGCGGTTTAAAAAATAAAATAAATAAATAAATATCCCGTTCTAGCAGCATCAGAATGAGTGATGCGTTTCCGTTTTGTTTTTCATCTTCGCGTGCTGTTTTAAACTGAAATGAATATTTTTTTCGTTTTTCTACCTTTTTACGAAATGCAGAGCGTTTGTGCAATTTGTCGTCATTGTTATTTAGGACAATAGACAGCAACAGCAGCACCTATTTCATGCGTTGTTTGTGACTTTCCTTGTGTTTTGGAAAGAGAGTGTAAGATTTAAGATTTACAGATAGTGTTCGCGTTCTGAATGTAGGTTTTTCTCTGGTGTTTTTTTTTCTTTTTCAGAAATGAGCCGTTATTTTTGTTTTTCGTGCATGAATAAACTGAAATACGGTATTTAAATATGCGTATGCTGAAATAGTACTATTTTGTTCGGGATATTACCTGAAAAAATAGTATTAATTTTTAACCATCGTGTAATGATGGGATTAAACTGGACAAAACTTTTTTATATTAAAAAGATGTTTTTATGAGTGTTTTCACAAAATGAAAAAAATTATGAATCACTGATAAGATTTTAATATGGTTATTACTATAAAAACGAGTATTTATTTTTAACCGTCCTGTAATCATGTGACCAAATTGTATAAGTATGAAAGGTTATAGAAAACTGCATTTTTGCATTAAAAACATACGTTTATAAGTATTTACAGGTAACTGAAAAAATTATGAAACACAGGTAAGATTTTGTTGGGGATATTACCCCCCCAAAAAAAGTATTTATTTTTAATCATGGTGTAATCATGTGAAGCAACTGTGCAAGTGTACCAGGTCATCGCAAAACTCTATTTTATATTAAAAAAAAGATATTTTTATAAGTGTATGCAGAAATTTAAAAAAATTACGAAACAACCAAATAGATGATATATTTTCAGAGTTTTCGTGCTATTTTTTTAATTCATATATAGAGATTTTTTTTATTTATTTATCCCGTTCTTGTGTGAAAAAGTGTAATAAGTCACATATTTATAAAAATCAATAATATTATTCTTATAGTACTTGAAATTAAAACCAAAAATAAATCCTGTCTTTAACTGTTAATTGAAAATAATACATATAATAATGTCATACGGCTCTTCAGTAGTAAAATAATGACAATCAAACTGCACTCAATCATATGGTTGACCCATATATGTCTATGTTACACGAAAGATGACAGATTTTAAATATGGTACATTTATATTCAATATTTTTCACCTGGTTCTACAATACATACGTTTAATACAGCAACAGAAATACCGATAAATGCAAATCAGAAAACGTAATATAAACCCTCTCTTTCAATATTTTATTTAAAGTTAGGGGTTTCTTTACAAAGGTATTCGAATATGTAGAACACTTATCAGTATTTAAAACTGCTTATTATCTGAATCAGTTTCGGCGAAGTTTCCGCTTGCAATCTTCACTCTGCAAATGCTTATCCACAAATATGCTTCACACGCAACCGCCCCCGAGATTGTTCAACTTCATAAATGATTAGTTTAGGCAGCCCTCTCTCTAAGAGCGTTGCCCTGGGAGATGGTTGCCAGGGGCGACCGCATCACCGGAGCAATCCCGCAACTACTGCCGGCATCCCGTGTAACTCCTCTCGGCACAGTATGATGTTATTGGTCGGTGTTTAAACGGTGTGATCGAGGGTGGGGTGGGATGGGGTGGGGGAACCCTGAAGGATACTGAGAAGGGGGGGGGGAATTCGAACGGTGGTGAAGTCAGAATGAAGGAGATGATATAGTTTGGAATATTTCGAGGGTGGTTTGGAACGAAATAAATAAATTTGAATTTGCCGATGAAAAAAAACGTTGAATTATTTCGGTTTTCTTTTTTTATTTATTTCTTAAGGAATTGGCTACGAGTAAACACTTATATACTTTTTCTGACATACATCTCAGACATGCTCACATCTTACAAACGAACAAATAGATTTGTGAATATTCATAAACATACGTTCTAAAATATATATAAAAAATTAATGTATTCATAATAGAGTGAATAGGTACAAATATTCACAAAGATTCACATAGCCTGTTCTTAAATATTGTAAAATGTAAATCTGATAACATGAAATTTCCGTTACAGTCCATGATATTTTCACTGTTTGTAAATTTCACAGTGTTCTGCTCTCTTGATAGAATGCGTATTGTTCCTTCTCCACATCTCCCTCTATATATTTACACACCATGGAGTTATATGCATGTGTGAACGCATGTACAAAAATATGTGTACGTACATGTACCAATTTAAAATGACCTTCGTAAAGTAAAGTAAAAGTGAAGAAAATTGTTTAATACATTTAATATTGAGGAAATATCAAACTTCTATTGAACAATGCATCGAAAGACTAAGAAGTCTAATGAATAATATATTCTGCATCTAATGAAACTTCAAAGTGGTATACGGCTGTTTATAGGAAATTTTAAAAGAGTATAAAACTATGTACGTGTGGACACACAAACACCCAACTTAACATATGTATATGATAAAAGTGTTTATATTTGAGTGTATGACTGAAATTTAAAAAAAAATGTATAAAATTAAGTTATGATAAAACTTGCAGATTTTTGTCGTAAGTAATTTAGTATTAACGGATTAGTTTTATTAAAGAGGTGAACACTTGCATTCCTGTTTTTTTTCGCTTTCATCTTCACTTCAATGTCTGTGTTTATGAGGCAAGGGTAGTTAACATAAATTCTCCAGTGATTAGAAATTTCAGTACAAGCTGCCATGATGGTCTGCGTATAGGTCCATCTTTTCATTACTATGCGATAAAACCAAATCGCTAAACTGAAATTTAAATTTATATCTTTTGTATAATGTTGAATAATGCTCCAACCCATAATAAAAAAACTACTGATTTCCAAAACTCGGGAAGTTCTCATTTTCGTATTTATTTTAGTATGCCTTGAAATCCAGGAAAGTATGTGTGTGTGATTAATATCATTCTACTTCTCTAATTTTTTCTCACTACATTTCGCTCACTCCTTTCAACAACGTCACATCTTCAAAAATCGGCGGTTTTTAGTTATACCTGTTTTCAGTATGCTCTGAAAGAGTAGTATAACCCTGTACGATCGTCATATCTCACCGCTCAATATTTAGACGCTAGAGAGCAGAATTAATATTTATTTTTAAAACTTTTTATTCTACTTTTAAACTTTAAAATCACTCTCCTTAGAAATCAATTTTTTTTTCAGATATGACGTTGATGAAAGGAGTGAGCGATTTATAAAGTAAACGGTCATTTCAAAAGATTTTTTTTCTTCGGCGGCTAAATTATTTAATACCCACGATGAAAGACGTTTCAGGACCAACGATATTTAGAGTTTCAATGTGAAACTAGTCTCGAAAACTCAGATTTTGGAACCGAAGCTAGAACAGCATAGGTTCACTCCATTTTTCTAGTTTACATGGAAATACAACACTCGCAAAGTAAAGCTCTGTAAAGATCCTGTATACGCATTTGGTAAGCTTGTTTGAGATGGATTTGTTATCTCTGTTTGATGTTTTAAACACTGACGACTTACTTGTAAAAACTTTGAAGCGAGAATGATGTGTCTTAGGCCGTCTGCACACGGAGCAACTCAAAAGAAACTGATAACCGACTCAAATCACAAACCAGGCCGTGATGAGTCGCAACCTATGTAATTGAATGGACTTACACTCACAGAAGCATGCAACAAGAAAGATATCATCAACCAACAGTTATGACTGGCAACATTCGTCACAAAATATCTCACGTAATTCACCTTCATTTTTACTGTGGTGCAGCAATCGGCTGAAGAGATACTCACGACCATACTTTTTCTTTTAACGTAACATTTTTTTTTAGAGACGATTCTCTTTAAATCAGACTGCAGACTTTTTTTTTATGATATTCATCGAATAAGTACCAACACCGACACAGCTCACTGCATACATTAGCTAACATTCTAATCCAGAAGAGGGGTGCCTCAATTACTAAGCCCCGATTCGCGTGCTACAAAGAAACCGCTAGAGCTCGCGAAGAAATCATTAGGGCGGCTTTAGCTAGGTGATTGATTGCGCAGAGTCCTCAAGCGAAGATCCTAATTAAAAGTCGGTTGGCATGCCCCCTGCTCTTATCGGTCTTCTTCTTCTTCCTCTTTCTCGTGTCTCCGCCCCTGTGATAAAGGGGTGGGCGCATGGGGCGCTTACAGGGGGCGGTGCACTCATTGAAGAAGATAGTAGATACTGTCAACCAGACAGAGTGTTTCCGTGGACATATTGTACAAAGACATATTAATTAGAAAGGATAATGATGTAATCTGAGGCTACAGTTTTGACCCTGAGTCGGACACTATTTTTGCTGGCTGCACTCATCATGTACAGAGGGTTACCTTTATCGATTTTGGGAAATTCATTTCTAGATCATTACCGTTGACCATCGCGCATAATGACACAAGTCCGGTTGAAGAATCTGAGAATCAATACCACCCTTATAGGGGGAAATTATTAAATCAGTAAAGACTAATTTTTTTTTAAAGTCCGCTTTGGCAATCGTTAGAGTATATGTGCTCTTTGAAGTATAAGGTAAGTAAAGATAATAAACAGGAAATCCAACGTAAATAAAGCACAAATAGCAGTAAGGTGCAATTTTGCATACGGCCGTTTCGAAGCTACAAAGGAGCTTCTTCATTAAGTTACTGATGAAGAAGCTCCTTTGTAGCTTCGAAACGGCCGTATGCAAAATTGCACCTTACTGCTATTTGTGCTTTATTTATGTTGGATTTCCTGTTTATTCCTTGAGCACAAAAGTTTTGTCTTTTCTTTTCAAAATAAGTAAAGATATGCAAAGATTAAAGTGAACGTGTCTGTATATCTTTGTCGGATAGTATTACAAATAGGTCAAGAAAAAGTGATATTTTTTTTAACTTAAAGAATGGTTTTTTTAAAACCGAACAAAAATAATAGCAAGCAGTTACTTCCATTTTTTTGGAATATTTAGCATTAGTCTCAATGCCTCTTTGCGAATGGGTTGCTTTTAGCAAGGAAAGAGTTTTGTCGACCTCACTTGGTCCAAAGTAATTGTCGCAAAGACTTTTAGACTGCAAAGGGAAATATAAAAAGTCCAAGTTAAACATCTCTATGATCAGCACTTCAGTTTTTGCATTTTTCCTTTTTAAAGAGAAACAAAAAAATTTACCCAAGCAGGAAAATAAATTGAAAAATCCTACATTTCTACCTCTGGTAGGGTCTGTACATCGAGAAGTCATTGGGAAGTTGACGAAAATCAATATCTATCTAAAAATCATTCAAACAACAAAAATTCAGTTATTTCCCTTTTACCTAGCTCTAAGTTTAAGGGAAAAGCTGCAGCTGGCGTGCAGTAAGTGAACGTGCTGCTTTAACTTTCACTGAGAAAAATAGTAGCTCAGAAGAAATATTCTATCCATTTAACGCAAGGAATCATTCAATCTATCACAGCTTTCCAATAACAAATGCTAGTTAAAAGTCCATCAGAAAAAAATGAGTAATTGTTGTCATTTTTCCCCGTTAATATTGCGGGCAAATTACAGTGGTTAAATGTCTCCTCTCCTATCCATTTTCAACTTCTTTTGTTAATGAATGCTTTTTGAATTTGAAAACAATTAATTCAGCCATCACCTTCCTTTGCTTACGGTAGATGAAAGAATAAAATTTAATAAAATTTTCATGCCACTCAGAAGAGTTAATTTACCCTAAATTTATCTTAAAAGCAAAACACTAGACAGTAAAATCTTTACGTCAAAATGTCAGTACTTTGTATTAAAAATTATAATAGTATATACAATTTATTTTTCAAAATATAAATAAAACAGATCTATGACCTTATAAACATCGATAAAACATTTAATGGTTTTTTCCAAACGGAATTTATTTCTAAAATGTTCGCTATAAAATATAGTCTCAAATATTTACATTCACCACGCGGACAAAAAGTGTCCTATGTCTTTAAGGCAAAGGAGAGTCTGTCTATAGTACCACCGATTTACGCGAATTTGTAATAATTTATAAAATTTTATAGGAATAAACGCGTAGTAGTATAGACGAGTATTATAAAAGAGGCATTCATAATTTAGTAATAAATATCTTCACAATTTAAGAGGGTGAATGAGCCCACTTTAAAAACTTGTTTGACCTGACACTCGGCTAATAGCCCGTCTAATTACAACACTGATTAACTTCCTGTAAAAACAAGTAATATAATCCTTTTAACTAACAAGCCAAAATTTCAACGTAACGCATTAAAGCTTCTAGTGAATGTGCCAAAGTGAACTGATGTTAGTTTTATAATATATAAGAACATTTAGGGAAGTTGTCATGATGCCTTAACATGATGAAGTTCCCGAAAAAAAAAAGTTAATAAGAAAGAGCGAAATATTAAATACAGGGTGTGCGGGTAAAAAGTATCCAAAAGTTATGGCTTATTTTTACAGAACTACTCATTAGAATTTAAAAAAATATTTAAAAAGAAACAAAATCTTACCAAGTTTTAATATTAATCAAAGATTACCATCATAGTATCATAGATTTCGGTGTGTGCACCTTTTGTAGCACGACAAATGTCTAAATGGTAGTCCAGTTCTCTCCAAGTGTTTCGTAGCATATCAGGAGTTATTACACGAATTGCTTGAATGATACGCTTCGTCAACTTATACACAGTTTCAATATTTTGTTTATACACAACAGATTTCATGAATCCCCAAGTAAAAAAGTCTAATACACTGCTTTCTGCCGATGTATATAAAAAAAATATTACTTTACAACACTTAAACTTGTTGTGGGTGTTCTGCCGTTTCACACGACATCATCAAAATCAACGACCTATAAACAATATTCAAATTTCTTCGACTCCTGCCCCTAACCTTCCTTCTTAGCAAAGCGGAAAGAGTCCATTATCTCACAGAGGGGGAGGCAGCATCTAAAACTTCCTTTATCAAACGTTTACGAGAATCGAGAACTAACTTCAAAAGAGAGAACCTTCTTTACGACATTATGCACAGCGGGACCACCTGATTCTTAGCATGTACCATGTGAGTGCGCTTGTATTTATAAGCTAAGTATCGCTTTTGGTTTCCCGGGAAGGGGGGAGAGGGGGTTTGAAAATTTTGCGAGAAATGATACGGTGAATGAGTTCATTTTACTCGGCAGTTATTGGTAGAATTTTAATCACTGGAAAAATAATACTGGCGATGAATGCTTTTGCGCCAGACTGAACGTGGGATTCAGGTTTTAGGAACGAATTAGTGTACATGTGAAAACTTGATGAATGGGGAAGATTCTGCAATTCGTTTACGGAACGGGACATAAAAGAAATTGCATACGGGTAAAAAACGTATTATCAGAGAAAAAAAATTAAATTTTCAATAATTCCCCATTTGTTCAATTCTGATAAAAATAAATAAAGCATAAAGAAAATTTTAGTGTTTTATATCGACCATTGTTCTTAAGAATTAGCTACCTTGAGGATCGAACTCGGAACGTTCTGCTTTCCGAACCCCTTTGCTCATATCACCTCCCCTCGTGTTGGGTTACTCCATGGTTTACTGCAAATTCCTACATAGTGAAGATGTTCTGCCAATGCAGTCGTGACCCAAGAATGACTTCAGTGATAAAAGGAGAGATAATTATGAGCCGTTCTCGTGGATAGTGTATGCCATATGTTTCTCGTGGCTATGTTTGCCGTTAGAAAAATTTAAAAACATAACGAAGATAAGGGAAAGTGTAACACACAAAACTTGAAAAATTCCGCAGTAATTTCTTCTCTGCAAGTCTAGAGAGATATGCTGATTCTAATCATTTATCAGGAAGTGGTTTCCTCAGTGGAGGCCCAACTCACTGATAATTAGTTCTTCTACCACTGAATCTCGATAACTCATTAAATGTATGAAGACAAGGCTATATTAATATATATTACTTCGAGCTCTGTTATTTTGGAAAAAAGCCACTAGACTTCTAGACAGTTATTAATTTGAAGAAAAAAAAGCAGAAATGAACACGATGTCAAGCCCTAAATGTACTGAATACGAAGCATTATAAAATTTCAAATTCTTTTATGTGTGAATGGATTAAATTGTCTCGAGTTTATAAAATAATTTCAATATGATTTTTCGTACTCAATGTGGTTTTCTTTCAATTTCATGGTGTACCAAAGCACTGAATTCAATATCGAATCTAAATTTCACCAACCGTGATAATTTTTAGTAACTTAACCCTTGCAAATGACGACGCATGTCTGAATATTAAAGCATATATATCTTTTTGAAATCAATGATGGATTATTTTGGATTCACCATCCAAAAAAGTGAACTTAATTGAGGCTTCCTCGCATGGTCAGTATCTTGGAGAAGAGTCGAATCGAGATGAGGAGACCCGACTTGGATGTTATATACATGATGGCACACGAGTGATACATATGAACCAAAATTTATCATTATACAAAAATCCTCAACTGCCAGCCTTTTATTTGGTTGGGCCCCCCAAAAAAATTGAGTATGCTATGAATTAAATAAACCGAATTAAGATATTCTCACTTCACCACGTTAGCTTCGTTGAGATAACACATGTCCAGAGACGAGTAGACCAATATCCGTTTCTGATACTCATAGTCGGTCTTTATAACATTTTTTACTATTAAAAAATATATGTGAGGAGTGTTGAGGTATAGCAGTTTTGGATACTTTCAAGGTGAGTAATGAATTTTTTCTAACTACTGAATTCGAATTACTGAACTACTTCTATTACTGAATTTTTTCTGATCAAAAATCAGTTATTAACGGATGTCTACCGGACTGTTTTATCCAGCCCTCCAGTTATGATTCTTTGCCCTTTTTAACCAGATATGTACTTCCTTTTCAGAAACGTCATATTTCATGGAAGAAGTAATTGGTCACAGCAAAGTAATTTCGTTCAACATATTGATAAAATTTAAGTCATATATGTTTTAATGTGTGCAGTTTAGTCTTTGCAATTTTCAATGAGAATGACATCCTTTTTTATCTTTTTTTCAGGTCAATGACACGGGGTTTTTGGTGTTCGTGTGGCAGGGTTTAAGGTATAAGTTCCTTTATGACATAAATTTACAGTTGTCTTATAATATAAACAACCATATAATAATGTAAGAAGCTATAAATTCAAGCCTAAAAGTGATAAAACAGCCGGATACAAGCAAGTGAAAGCTAAGCGTGCATGATTACTAGGCAGCTAATACTCCATTTCGTTTTCCAGATAGAAATACAAGTTGCATAAGGACCTCAGGTCACGCAAATGTATTTTATGCCCTGAGCTAACAAATTGCAGGCGCAGAAAAGCCCGCAATGATTCATAGCACCCAAACAATAAAGAGCAACAAAAAATATCGCTAATAATAATAATAACGCAGGCTACTGTCAATCAGGAGTCGCTAAATCAGGGCTAAAACACTTTCCCTGATGATACCGATGATAACGCGTGTGATAAAAGCGTGACTAGAACTGGAGGGAGAGGGGGAAGCACATAAATGATGGGCAACCGAAAAGCACGGATGGACCATTTGGTTCTGCCTGCTGCAGTTGGCGCTCGTTTACAGCTCTGGCGCGAAATGTCGGAGTTGCGGTTTTTTTTCTTGTGTGTGTGTGTGTAGCGTACAAGCTGGCCTTTTGTTTCATTTCGATTACAATTGCATTTGATATGCGCGTAAAAAAAATCAACAAATTATATTTACCCATAACAGAATTTCTTGTTTTCACGCCAAATTTTGGTAAACACTGCGCATGGAATTGTTTTTTATGTATTTCATAAGCATCACATTTTATTTACTTATTTGCTTTTTTAATCACAACTTTTGAGTATCTGTTTCTGTTTTAACTCACTGGACGTACATTAAAACTTCATTCTCGAAATACAAATCGCGATTGCCCGCCTTCATACATTTCTCCAGTTTAAGAAAATAATAATTTATTGTCTTAAAAATTTATTAAATAGTTAAATATCGCTAATGCATCAAACATTTGACAACTTTAGGGGGAAATTTCTACTTATGGATAACACCGGCAGATAACCTTCCCTGTCGTTAAACTGTAGAGAGACTATACTTAAATTATTGCCCGTTAAAAAACTGCTTTTAGTTATCCACTGTTATCAGTCTCTGTTGATTTATAAATAGTTTTGGCAAATATTCGACAAATCCCTTTTCTTATTATTATTTTATAGCTATTTGATGTATAAATAGCTAAAGGAAGTTCTCCAACAGTCTTTTTTTTTTTTTAAACGATAGGAAGTTGAAGAAAAAGTAAATTTAGCCCTTTCGAGATCATCTATAAGTTTAAACTCTTAAGTCTGTTAAGTCATATTGAATTCTCTCAGCTCAATGTCGACCTATGGAAAATATTTTGCAATCATTGTCAACTTGGAATTAATTTTTTTTTAAACTGCACTCCGAAATAGTGAAATAATTTTTTTTCTTGTATCTCTTTTTCATTCTTTTTAACCCTTCAGCGGGCGCGCCAATTTTTGGAACACCGACAGGTACGCGTGGCACAAAGTGCAACGTCTCTTTCAACCTTGATCCTTTTCTAATAGGTTTTATTTTAACTGAAAATAATAATTCTGCTTTTTATGGTAAGATATACATCGCTAATAATATTGAGTTATATTTATAATTAAAGGCTAAAGAATGCAGTTACAATGGCCTTATTTCAAAACTGTCCGGTTTATTGGATCTAAGGATAACTTGCGAATGGATTCCTATTATGTCCAAAAACCTAAAAAAAAACAACGAGAGAGTCCCTCTTCGTGATAGGTGGGATACCGTGAAATAGCTGCACATTGGATCGAGTACATCAACTCCTGCTTTTGTGGTATTGTAATACAGTATAATCACTGGTTTGCCACGGTTAAATCACGACTGCCAATGAATGGAAAGGAATACAAGGGTCAGAAAATCATACCTGCATTAAAAAGGGTGTAGGTATAAGTAGAAACTGCCTAGAACATTCAAACCTTACATGTAAAATCAAACCATTTAAAATTACGAAAATGTTGCACTTCTTACACGGACGGGCCCGCTAAAGGGTTAAAAAAAGGCAAATAATATTTATAAATTTGAATTTTTCTGTTTGTGTGTGTGTGTGGGTGGGGGGGGGGTTATACTGCGTTTTAAATGCAAAAAAAATTGTTTAGTGGACGAAATTTCTAACACGAATAAGAGAAGAAGAAATTTCTAACACGAATAGCAGAGTGAAAAAATTTCTTTCTTTCGGAAAAAAATTTTAAAAAATAAGCTTTACATTCAAGTCAACAATCAATGAAAAAAATTTCTTCATAGGTTAACACTGAGGTGAGCGAGTGAAATATGGATATTACGCAGAAACCTTAATGTTCGCCTTTGAAGGGTGGGATTCAAGCAGATTGGACCGAAAGACGAAAATTCTTGTTACACAAACACTATTCGATGTACACCCATTTTGTATCTTATACAGAATAAAGTTTGAATGCAAATACTGTCCTTTTTGGAGCAGTGACTAGACTCATTCTCGCTATCGTTTCGGGCGCGATAACTGCGCCAAAATCTCGTCATTTTGTTCCCTTTCTGTTGGCGACTTTCGTTTACGATGTTCGCAATGTTTTGGGGGCGCCACGCCTTCAAGCAGTAAGAGAATGTACATATAGGTCTGGACATCATCTTCACGCCATTCCGAAATCATGGCACCCCCACACTTCCTAAATTTAATTTCGGACCTCATTACAAAGGAGGAAAGAGGGAAAGCAGAGTGGAGAGTGAGGATAGTGGCCATTACTAAATAAAGTACGTGTGTAACCAGCTGTTAACGCAGATAGCGCTGTTATCATTATGCAGACATCTACATACAGTGAAATCAAATTATTCTGTTTTAAATAAACAATATAAAATAAAATGTCTTTCATTCATATAAGTAGCTGACATCAGTGAAAGAAATATCAACCATTATGCATCGATTGCAGAGCTAGAGTGCCTATTTTAAGGAAACGGCCATTTCTTTTGACTCGGGAAACTGTCTTAATCCCTCTTATAGTAAGTGAATTTATATGCTTTCATAATCTTCGACAAATCTCAAGTCTCTTCTGAAGAATAAAACTGTTGCAAACTTTAGCTTACTTGTAGCTCATGTATTCACTGAATCTACCATCTTCATTGTCCTTTATAAGTTCCGTATGTTCTAATGAAAGCTAAATTTAAACATACATCATTAAAATTTTCGTAGTTTTTACGTGCCATTGAAACGTTCTATAACATCGGTATCTACGCTTCACATTTCCTTCGTATGAGTTTTTTCCCCATAGATTCAGTTAATTTTGTATAAACAAGATTACTTCCCAGAATAACAAAATCTCACACAATTTTTGGGGCAGATTTTCTTAAAATATTGAACTGCAATGTTTTCAACTTGATTTCAATAATAGTTTGCTTTGAAACGATCTTGTTCCTTTCATGATTTAAAGCCTATTATGTTAATAAATAATGTTTTGTTGTGGATCTGTTGGTCGTTACACGTCCTGTAAAATTCCTGTAAGATACCTTGAAAGTATCCTAATATTCAAATCAACAACTTCTTTTCCTTTCGTTCTAAGTTTATTGAAAGCAAAGATCTATTTTTATCTCCCTCTTATCCTAAAAATGTATAATATATTTTCAGGTGATATATTTGAACTGCGCGAAAAATAGAGAACATACAAAAATTTACATGACAAAACTTTCTAGGATTAAAATGTGGCATACAAGTTGGAAAATTACTACATCAAAACGCTCCCAGCGCAGTCCACCCATTTAATTTAAACTACCAATTTGCTTTTCCCGTGTAAAGATGTCATTATTTTTGAAACCATTAATCACTGAAAGCCACTTATGACTTCAAATTAATTAATTAACAAACTCAAAGGAACCGAAAAAAGACTTTTTAAATATTAATAGCCTTTTCTCTAAACTCTACCCTCTTCTAATGAGCGGGGTTGGTCCCCATCATAACACGATCGGCGCACGCGCGTAATTATAACTGCATCTATCCCAAATGGACTCGTCCGATCAAAGAGAACAAAGGGCCCGCCCATTGTGAACACGCAAGCAGGCACTTAGGAGATGCTTCCCCCACCCTATCTGATTTTCCTAACACTTAGAGAAATTGTTGGGCGGTATTCGGAAATAGATATGTTTAAATTTAAAAGTATATGTTATTGTCTGTGGAATACTAACTGCGAAGTTAAAAAAAAAAAAAAATCCGTTTCTTTTCTTATAAGCTGGTTTTGCAGCAAGTATTATATTTATAAAGGCGGAACAACAGTGTTTTTGATGATTAGTTGGGCAGTTCTTAAGCAAGAATTTTTTGTTTCTTTTAGAGAAATTGGAGAAATTTTTTTTTTTATCACACACAGTAGTTAGTTCCCAACTAAGATAAAAACTTAAGGATCTATTAAAAGTTTGGTCGTCTAATGAAGTTTTGACTCATTGCATTGAGAGGCGTTCAATAAATTTAACTCTCTTGTGCTCTTGTGTTTACATTTACCATAAACACAAGAAATAGCGTTTCATCAGACAGAAAAACGAAATTTGCATTCAAGATTTTGAATTTATGCTGTAGTTTCGTGAAATATTGAACAACTTCAAGTTTTATACTAAAAATATTGTTTTAATTGGTTGAGTAAATCCACCAATAAACTTTAATTGGATACATTACAGGTGGATAAAGAGTGAGTCTTGTATGTAATCCTATTATTAAACACTTTAAAATGAAAAGTTTACGAATACCTTTACAAATCAGTGAATTTTTTTGTACACACACAACACATGTTCGATAGGTTTGATAGAAGTTCGAAAACCGCATATTACAGCAACATGTGTAAATTTGTAACGCATCGCCTTGATTTCAAACTAGAGCAAAAGATTGAGTTTAAAAGAATAGTTGGAATATTATTAAGAATATATACAGGGAGGATTTGCATATGTAATATTACATCATTCTGCAATAAAGTACGTCTGTAATATCCGCAGCATATTAAAAAATTGTTATTGCAAAGGTCGGACATAATATATCTATCTGAAGGTTTCGTCACAAATGCAAATTTTTTCAATACAGTTAAAAAAGTTCCATAAGTTTATTGGAATATAAATTTTTGTATACTCCATGAATAAATGCGTAATTTTTTTTAATATGAGGATTTTTGAAACAGTGATCTTACAATTATTTAAAGAATAAAAACTGAATCACATAGTTTTATAATTAGACAGTGAACTTTAATTATAAATTTAAAGTACATTTAATAATTGTGTTTTTATCGATTGTTATGTAAGTATGAAATTTATTACATGTGAAATCTATAATACAGAATACCGCATTTGTATGGTTTATGTTTTTAAACAAACTAAAGGTACATTTTAAGATTTATTGCACTTGAATAATGATAGAAATGAAAAATAAACAGCATAAAAGCGACTTTTTTTAAAAAGCCTTTTGATAATTTTAACACATTAAAATTTTTTTTAAATATCGAAGAGTTCACGTTAACTGGACACATTTACCTAACCGTTAAATTAATATAATAGTTCAGAAAAAATTATTGTTTACTAAAAGCTTTAATTTGTTTTAAAAGCTCATGCAATAGGTTTAGTTACATATTTCTTTTGAAGAATTTTACCAAAAAATGAATAAAGGAATTTAAAAAAATAATAATGCAAGAAAATTTGCGTTGAAACATTTTTTTCTTCCATTTTAACGCTTTTGAACTGGCAACCCAACTAAACTATTTTTAATAAGAAAATAATTATTATCTTTCTAACTAATGCTCTCCGGATGTAATACCGGAATTTACCCTGTCCTTCGAATCAGGATTATTTCCTAGCACTGTTTACATTACGATCCACACAGATTATTATCACCCACAATTCTCTCTCGCGGAATAAAACAGAGAGTGAATGACACTCCAAAACGCCAACCACCCACAAAATCATCTTAATCATCCCTCGATTCAAACACTCCAAACCCACAATATATACTCCCATGAAAAAGCAACAATGGAAGAGGGGGCACAGATTAAAACTCATGACTCTCTAACACCCCCCCCCCTTGCTACATCCTGATCCCGGTACAGAGTATGGCTGTTCTCCCCCCCCCCCCTCCTCTCCGCAGCCCTGAAAATGTCTGTCCCATTAAGGCTGATCATCTGACTTTAAAATTGCGTAGTGGTCTATAGAGACCCGATTCGATACGATTCACATTAGCCTGATGAATTAGCTGCAGTGAGGTGGGGGGGGGGGGCAATGGATCGTGTGCACCCTGTCTGAGGGGGAGATTTTGTGTAAACCCCCTTTCCCTAACGAAGGGAAGTTGAGTTTTCGGTTTTGCAGGGATTTGCGAAGTTGTAATGGTATAATAAGTGAATATGAGAGAGCTTTGAAATAAAGGCTTAGTGAGTAGGACTAGTGGTCCCGGGAGAAAAATTTATTTTCTGTTATTCTGAGGAAGATGGATTTTCCATTCCTCAAAATCTCACCGAAATATTATTTGTAATCATTTTTAAAGAGAAAACTGTGTTTATTAAACACTCAACATGCCCGTATTATCATTATTTCCCAAATTAGTATGTTGTAGGAAATCAACAAAAGTAAATAAATAGTACTTTAATAAATATTTATACGTAGAAAATTAATAAAAGTAAATAAATAAAATAATAATACTAAATTTAAAAAATATTTTAATCAGTAAGTAATTGTATTAAACAATATTTGATACAAAGTTAAATTCAATAAATAGCACTTATATTTATAAGTTATTTGTAGGCAGGAAATTAACAAATGTAAGTAAACAAAATAATAATAGTTAGATAAAAATAAATTATATCAATCAACAGTTAATCAATAATTGATACAAGTAAATAGATTTATAAATATTAATAGTAATCTATAACTTATTAAAATAAATAAAATTTCTCAATTCAGGGATAAGGTAATATAGTAAAGGAAATTGGGAGTCATCTCTAGCAGATGTAAAATACTTGTACAGCAGCTAGAGCTCTGTAGCGATTAAAATTCAGTATCTATCCAAAACTGTAGTGACTCACGGTAAAAATTGTAAAACTTTTTTTTATTATTTTGCAGTAAAACTAGAATGTAGGCAGCTACAGGTAATATTTAAAATTATTTTTGAAGCCAGTTTTTATTATTTATTTATTTATTTATTTATTTATTTTTAAATTATTTTATTTTATTTTATTTTATTTTATTTTATTTTTTTATTTATTTTTTTATAATCAAAGCGAACTTGTAATTCCGTTCCAGTGAAAAGAGTTAGTCTGAACAATAAAGATAATTTCCCAGGCAATTGTACAATGAACTCAGTCTAAAAGAAAACATATTGCAGTTAAAATGCGCAAATAGAGAAATATTGCATTATTTAATTTCACAGAATGATACTTGCTATTATTAATATTACTGTATTTGTGGTAATCATTAGATTAAATTTTTAAAACAGATATTAGAAATGGAAAGTAATGAAAGGAACCTGAATCATCAGTCGTAAGAAAGTAATTCGATATTAAGTTAAATTTCAGATTTGACCATAATTGATAAAAATAGAAAAGATTTTAGTTTTTATTTCAGTCTACAACTTAAAAATACCCTTAAAAGCTTCGGCCCGCTGGTACTAAATACATTTTAATGACGTTTGCATTTGTAGATTAACCGAAATCAGCGTACGTAGAGGTAAAAAAAGTAAAGAAAGGAAAATATTTAGGAAACTGTGCATTTAGCGTGAGAAGGAAGTTTAATTTTGTGGGCTATATATTGTCCCAGCTACTAAAAAAAATCTTTTAAATATCATCCCTGAGAAAAATAATAATCATTTCTAAAAGTTTTTGAAGTTCTTATTGAAGTTTTATTGAATCGAGTTATAATTTTTATCACTAACCCAATCTTCTTGTTCATCCTTTACCTTCAAGTAACTTTTCTTAGTGCTCTCACTGTGACAGCTTAACTCCGATTGGTCACCACGCGGCACAACATAAAGGTTGAAGTGACTCCACTGTGTAGTCACTCGTGATGTGGACTTTTAGAGCTATTACTACTTTGAAGTGACTTTGATTCACTTCCACTTTCTGTGACTACAAAGAGCTATATTCTTCTAATTTAAGGGCCAGAGAGCTAAAAGAGCGCTGTATGCCTTTAATTTAAAATTCAAAATAATTATCATGTATTTCCAAGTATCAAGATCCCCTCGGTGATCGACCGTTAAAAATGCAGTATGATAGCAACTGACATCGACCCTTAAACTTACAGTATGATATCAACTGGCATAACTCCATTTCACCGCAACGTAATGACCGCTATATATATGAACGAAACGACTCCTTGATCGCCGTCACATCTTTTCCAACGCTTGAACTCATCCGTTGGGCGGACGTAATTTTTTACCAAAAGCGTCGTGACGTCATCTCCACACCTCGAGCGCAGAGGAAGACAAATTTATTATCCACAGTGGATTACGAATCCTAAACATCCACCAACACCCTCTCGAAACACTAGCCGGGACTAGCGAAATGCACACCCTCATTTCAATAACAAAGCGCACTGTTTCCCCCCTGAACGCATGTTTTCCCAGCGGTGCTTGGTCCAACTATTTAAGGTGCCATTTATACACCACTGGGCCCCAAGGGGCATGTGTCCTTCCCCACCGATTGGTCACTGATGACATGCCCCGGCCCTAATTCGGCCGCCTTCTGTTATTTTATATCGTCTAAGGGGAGGGAAAGAGAGGGGCGGTATGCAAATGAGAAGTTTTTCGCCTCTGATGGAGGAAGAGGAGAAAGTTTTATAGAAACGGGATTTTGCTTTTTGATCGATGGGGAGCTAATTGAGGACAAGGACTCTGTTTAAGAGCCGACAAGAAACTTAACTCGTTGGTTTGCACAGAGTCAGAGAGATATCAATGTGCAGATGTCAGGTTTGCATTTCTCTTTAGACATCATTCGCTTCATAAAAGAGCATAAGCATTCAGCAAAAAGGAATTATTTTGACAGATAAAAGAAAATAAATGAATAACTTCGCTATTTGTAAATCTACTTAAAAAGAATGAATCCACACATTTAAACTAAACTTAATCATTTATACGTGATGTTTATCCAAAGACAAATAATCAAATTTTTTAAAAATTTTGTCTTAGTTAATGATTATTAAAAAAAAATAATAAAATAAATAAATAAGAAATATATATATACAGGGTGTCCATAATTAAAGTCCCACTTTCAAAAGGCTGCAAAAAAGAACCACTGGTCAGAAAGACTTCAAATTTGAACTGAATATACTGGAAGAAGGGGGAAACGATTTGGCGTAATAAAAAAAAAAAGGTTCTAAAATGTTACAGCGCCATCTATTGATGCATTTTGGAACTTTTTTTATTATGCCAAATCGTTTCCCCCTTCTTCCAGTATATTCAGTTCAAATTTGAAGTCATTCTGACCAGTGGTTCTTTTTTTGCAGCCTTTTGAAAGTGGGACTTTAATTATGGACACCCTGTATATATATATATATACAGTGGAATCTCGATCTATCGTTTTTCAAGGGACCGATTGTAATGAACGATAAATGCGGGAAAACGATAGATGCGGAAACATAACAAAGCAATATGATCTTTGGGACTGGATAAAATGAACGACATATACGGAAAAACGATGGATCCGAAAACGATCGATCGAGATTCCACTGTATATATATATATACACCGTCAATCCATTCCAGAAACAGGGAATAAAAAAGGAAAACGATTGAAAATAACATTTTTATACTGGCGGAGAATTTCAGTTTCTGCAACTAGTTAACTTAACGCGGGTTTGAATCCCTCTCTTGGCAAAAGGTCCTTAAAATATCATGAACGGAAATGTATAAATTTTGAGCCCGGGGTACTTTTATGATAAATGTATCAAAAAAATTTAATTTTAAAAGCACTGCCAAAGAATTATTTCAATATAAAATCTGAAAATAATTTGGAGTTCACTATCATTTTTGTCCTGATTTTTTATTTTTATTTTGATAAACTTAAATTACTAGAGTGTGATAAAGTATATGCTACGCACGAAATGAACGATACAACTCATGTTATCAGACATCAGATGTTATTAAAAGGTAAATTAGATACGTATTTTTTAACGTACGTACTTTTTTACGAGTCGCCAACTATTAAAAAGAATTTTTAAAAAACATACAACTCGGAATGCGAAATTCATAATCACATTTTATCCTCTCATTAAATTACCAAAATAATTAAATTCCAAATCATCTTTACTATCACATCCAAGTAACAGACCATGAAATAAATAATAAAAAAAAAAGTTAAATACCGGATCGTAAATCATTGATAATTTCGAGCGAATACGTGCTAAAGATATTGCGATTTCCACGTGATCTGGTATCCGCCGCTTGAGGCAAAAATGCCATTCCTTATTATATTCGCAAAGATTTTAATTAAAAATGTCACATTCAGAAAAAATTCATTACGGAATTCCGCGGTGGTATGAAAAAAAAAAAAAGAGAGCTAAATATACTAATTTTTTCTCGTCCGTCTGCGTAATCTTTCATCAACCGTAGGCGTATAAGGAGCAATTAATGTAGCGTGGGACATATGCTACTTAATGGAGCGGTCCATCCAATGTCGATTCGGAAAAGGGGAGATAGTGTTTCCCAAAGACTGATGATGTGTTTTATTTCCAGCTCGCGCGGTCGCGAATGCCGCTGGCTCGCGTTTGAGCAGATAGAATTGAAACGCTCTCCGCGATTGTGAAGCAGTTTTTGATCGCGTTGCTTGACTTCGTTTAGCTTCGCGGAGAGAGATGGGGTTGTATGTAATACGAGTGCACGGTGTATTTTGTGGACATTTGTATGGACAGTGGTCTGAAAAACGCAAATCAAACACAAGAAAAGTTGATATTGAACTAAAGTTGATACAAATAATAACTTGGGGAAAACACAAACAGCTTCTTAATATCCACATTTCTTTATTTTTTTTATTTTTGTTTCTAAAAAGCTGTGGGTTCCAGTTGTAAGGTTTACATAAGATTCGATTCACAATAATCGAACTTTTATGTGAATAAATCTAAAGAAGCCGCTTAAGATATGCTAATTGCGGCATACGTGGTTGCTATAAATACCAAGTAGCTAGATTAAAGAAGGGTCGACGAAGTGTTGACGAAGTGTTGACGAAGTGAGAGGAAGTGAAAGGAGGAGTAGAGCTGACGAAACGAAGTATCGAGCTGGTGCGAGGCTTAGAGTCTGGTTTAATAATAGTTGAGTTTTGCGAGCAGCCGCTTGAGGCATAGCTAGGTTGCTTCAAACCTAAGCGAGTTCTTGTTAGGCAAAAAGTTTACGTGGCAGCACTGCTGGTTGACTTTCAAAGTATCTGTGAGTATTGCAAAGAGTATTTTTCATGAATGAGTAGTTATACAAGTGAATATATTGAATTGTATTTCTGTTGCATGAATGCTATATATATCTTGTACTAGTAGTACGCATTACTTACGTTGGAAAGAAAAAATATATGGGCAAATATTTAAATAAACATTGTTGTTATGTAAGAACTGTATTTGAAGGAAATTATTTAGAGTGCCACTTCAAGATATACATACCCAAAGTTAGGGTAGAAGTTGTTTATTCTCTATACAGTTTTATAATACAGTTTCTATACAGTTTAAAAATATTATTCATTCGGTACTTACTAAGAGAATTGATAACTATTCTGTTAATTTATCCCCTAAGCGTTTTAAACGTAGTTTTCCGTCACACACTTTCAACTCGAAAAGTGTTTGTGACACTTAATTTGGTGTTCAGAAGTATCTCAGATGGTAGAACTTTGATTCTTTTGAACACTGAACTAGAGAAGGGAATAATTCGTCACAAATGTCTTTTCACAGCTCAGAGACAGAAACACCCCAAAAAATCTCAAACGGTTAGAGGTTTAAATTCATCTTCAAATACTCTTAGCTACTACTAAAGAATACGCTCCTTAAATTTGCAGTTGCCTTTGACAGATTGAAATAAAGCCTATAATTTTATGATTTCAAAATAAAATGAAATAGAGAATATAAGAAAATTCCCACATTTACATAAACTAAATAAAAAATTATTACAAAATTGCTATAACTTTATGCACCGAAATTTTGCTGTCCATAAGTATTGAAAAAACGTACAAGGGGCATAGAGGTATATATCTACTTTATTTTTAAACGTAATAATTTATTTTTTGTTTGTATAAAAAACTCTTTTAGGTATATTTTCCCCCTTCTTGCGCTTGAATGGTATTGATGAGTTATAAGTATATATTCTTCAATCCAGTAGTTTTTTAGGTTTCTTTAAGAAAGAAGTGTCTAGTTTTGTCTTTGTCTGACTGATGTAAAATGTAAACAGTTTTCCCAATTACATTCAGATAAACGATACATAGACATGTATTTTTTGTCCTCCTTGTATATCTAGCACGGTAAAGTAAATTTTTATTACAGCCAATATTATATAGTTAATATTAAATAGTATATTTTTTGTGAGTGCATTATAATTCCTTTACGTGGGTACTATACATAAATATATTCCTCTAATGAAAAGGGGAGAATACGAATAACAATCACATTCCTTCTAAATCCTAATTCTCAGCAACGCAATAACTGACTTCTCAGACTGCGTTAATACACAGCCAATTTCCTCTAACCATTTCAATTAATGAAACGTACTTTCATTCTGAAAGTGATTCGGCTGTACAACACGGCCGTCTCGTTTAAGAATCCTTTATTCAGATGAATAAAACTCTCGGTAATTATACAGCCACATGCCAAGAGAAACGATATCAGGTTGACTCACGCTCTACTTTAAACAAATTCTCTAATTTCTCCTGTATCAAATCCGAGTAATGTGAGGATTACATGTTTTATGCGCCTCTCTCAACGTTTTAAAACTAGTCCATTACTGGTATGTTTAATTTACGTTCGTTGATCTGATAAACGAAGATGTATTACCATAAAAATGACTATCTCGCGCCGCGGCAAATTTAATACGAGACTTCACCCTACACAAGTTTTAAGATAAATTATTCTTTTAGACTTTAATGCTTTATTTAAAAATTATACTAAAGGCATAATTTACAAACATTCTTTTAACTCAAAAATAATAGTGAATCATGTACGTAGGGTTATTCACACACACCCTCTCTCTCTCCCACACACACATATACATATATATGTGTGTGGATATATATATATATATATAAGTGTGTGTATGTGTGTCTGTATGTCTGTAGTGGCCAATGTGAAGGCAATGGTTTTGGTAAGAGTTTTGTTTCTTTTTTATTTATCCAAGGAATTAATTAAACTGAAATATCTGTGATTTTCATCGATGATTGTGTCTTTGTAAAGTGAATCCAAAATAAATTTTGTTTTCGTTTATCCTATCTCTAAACTATTTTTGTAAGATTTACGCTTATCTCTAATAAAGTGTATTTACCGCAATAAAAAAATCCATATTTTATCTTTAATATTGCTTTTTGTATTTATATATAAAATATTTTTGAGCAAAAAAAGGTGATTCAATAGAAAAAACTTGATTTTTCTTTCTACACAACTATAAGTTCAGAACTGCTTTCAATATATTAAATTACGTAAATGTAGATCAGCACAGAAATAATAAGGCTTCAGAAGTTCCATGAGTCACAGGAAATATAACCTCTTTTTTCATTTTAGAACTGATACTCCTTAAAAAAATTAAGTATTTCTAAGTTTCAAAGTTGCAAACGCACAAACGGATTTTAATCATTATTCATTTTTATTTTTATTTGCGTAATTTACATAAAGAATCGAGTGAACTCTTGCCCGAAGTTTTCTTTATTATTATTTTTTTAATTTAGGATCTTTAATTCATTAGGCTGAGAAGTTACGGTTACATACAGACACGTGAATGACTTCCTTCTGATAAATTTTATCTACTGTCCAATTAAAAAGTAATAAAGGGTAGATTTCTGCTTTATACATGTGTGTGTGGAAGTTAAAGAAATATGGTATGAAAGGCAAAAAAATACATTACACTAGTTCCCTAACACAAAGAATGCTTTGATTAAAAAGCTAAATGCCTATTTCCATTACAGGTTAACTATTGAAGTTAACCCATAGAGAAAATAGGCATTTCCTGAATAGGTTAACTATTGAGGTTAACCTATAGAGGAAATAGACAATTCCTCAATAGGTTAACTATTGAATCGGTTAAGATGGGGTTCATTTTTATGAATCGTTTATTTTTAAAACATGAAATGATAAAAGAATTTTGCAATTTACCTTTGAAGCATATTAAAAAAGGCAATAAAATCATTAAAATGTATCTCAAATTCAAAACTTTTTCCTGCAGTGTATTTCAGACGTTTGAAATATATGCTTTCTTTATATGAAAAATGACTCATCACAATGCTTTCCAAGCAGTCATTCTCTGCGTAAGAAGGTCTTTTCTTCGAACTGTTAATCCTCGACAAACTAGCGCTAACCATCGCAATTAATAAAGCGTACATCCAGTGTCAGAGACAGCCGGAATATATATCATGGGCCTCTCTCTTGAAATTCTTTTGTCCAAACAAACAAAACTCCCGGCAATTATGCACTCATACGCAAGAGAAACGATCTCGCTTTAATAAACCCCCTAATTTCTCTTGGTTTCCCCTTTATCGAACCTGAGTAACGGGAGTCACGTCTTTTATCCCGCCCGGCCAGAGACAAAGAGTTCTTTTCAGTGGAAATGAATGTTAATTCGGTGTCCGAGAATATTAATGAAATGTTGATTTGCAAACTGAGTGGGGAATAAATTGAATCTGGGAGAAAAGGATTTTGTTTCTACCTCGAGAGAATGGTTGGACATTTGAGAGATTCTTAGGGAGATGCAGTAAAATTCCTGATAACGCTAATTGTACGCGCTGAACTTTTAAGGATGATTGTGTTAATTTATAACCTTATACTTGCCGAATAAATGAAATTGCCTCAGACAGCTTCAACGGCCTCATGTTAAAGTCTTGCTTGTCTTCGGCAGTCAATGGTAACCTGATGGAAACCGATGAAAGAATGCAAAGCTGAACGCGGTTTGTGTTTGTAGAAAACATTACTTTCGCTCAAAATGAGGGAACTTAATTTAATGGGCAAATTTACCGAGTTGCTGTGAATGTCAAGAAATATGTCTGATTTCATTAAAATTATTTCCTTCGTGGATGACTACACATGTATAATTTGAAATTTATCAGCAGAACTTTCGGTGAGCCTTAGCCGATTCCTGATCGTCCTCAGGCCTGATGGGAAATCGTACTCAGAGATATCTGAAATCCAACTGAAAACTAATTCCAACAGTATATTCTAACTTTCTCTTAACATATTCTCAAAAGAGAGTGATTTTAATTCCTCTGGAACAATTATTAAAAAGGTCGTGTTTGCCAAGAAAATCATTCATTTACGTGCTATGTTTCACAGTCAAAAATATCAAATTAGGTATTATATCTGTTGCTGAGAATTTTGCTAGTTTTGACTTGTATTATACGTATATTTATATATGTATATATATATATATATATATATATATATATATATATATATATATATATATGTGTGTGTGTGTGTGTGTGTGTGTGTGTGTGTGTGTGTGTGTGTATCTATCGATCTTCGATAGATTCAATATCTATCCAAGATCGGCATCTTCCTAATCATAATACAAAGAAGGGTATTAATATAATACTTAATCTGAAAAGTAAAAAGTATCTTTTGAAAATGTTCCTTATATTTGATGCTGCGAAATAACTCATCATTTTATGTTTTTCTCAAACCCTCATTTTATTTCGTTGTTAAATTTTTGCATCTTGCTTTTAAGTACTCACGACATCATTATTTCTAAATGCTAAAAAATATATAAAAATTCCCATAAACTAAACAATAAATAACAATCCGGTCACAGCTTTCAAACTCACGGATGGGGGAAACAGTGATATCAGTGTGAGGATAAGTGGTTAAGGTATATAAGAGAAGTAACTTAAAATATTTAGTTAACTTAATTGCTTCCCTTTATTTGATCATACACAATACTGTTTTCTAATATTAATTTATAGTCATGATTTAATCTGTTTATTTGCTATATATATATATATATATATATATACAGGGTGGCTAATAAATACTGTTACAAATATCGAATCATTTAATTACACACAGATGAAATAGAAAATGGAAAATACAACAATATTATGAACATTATACATGAAAGTTTACCATGAAATAATTTTACTTGAATCGACCGCCATCTTTATCGATTACTAAAGATAATCTCTTACCCACTGTCCTATTGCGGCACGAATCATTTTATGAGGTAATTTGTCCCATTCACATCCGTATGGAAGCTTTGAGGGAGTCCAAACTTCTGTGCTGCTTAGCATTTACTTTAGACTCTAAAATCCCCAAATGCAATAGTCTAAAGGATTTAGATCTGGTGAAGAAGGTGGCCAATCTTCTTGCTTGATAAACTTCGGGCAATTGGCATGGAGCCATTCCTGTGTTGTTTTGGATAGGTGGGACGGTGGCAGAATCTTGCTGAAATATCCAATTCTTTTTGGGGATACAATCTGTTAGCATGTGGTAATAAACGTGTAGCCAATACTTCCTGTTTGTAATATTCATCATTGATTTTACCCCTTTATCGATGAATTTCAGGGGCAGTTTTCCATTGTGTGACACTGCAGCCCAAACCATAACAGAATTCTTGTTCTGAAAGCGTTTAACAGTTCGAAGATTTTCAGGTATATCCTCGAAGGTTGCTGAATATACAACATCATTTTTAGCATTATAACTTTGTTCTGTACAAAACAGCTTCTCATCAGTGAAAATTATTTTTCAAACACTTTTGCTACCGTGCCGGTTCAGCAATTTCTTACATCTTGTAACCTTTTTACTATTTGTGCAGTAGTCAAACCTTGAACTTTCTTTTGCGATAAGGGCGAAACCCAGGTCTTCATTTATGATAGTTGCATAGTTCTGCGACTGATGTTCTCTTCTGCAGCCATTTTATTTGCAGAACGTTGTGGATTTCTTCATATCTTTCACGAATTCTTTGATACGTTCTTTTGTACGAACAGTGCGTGGACGACCGGACCTTGGTCGATCTTTACAGCTATTGGTATCCAATAATCGATTTATAGTCCTATATATAAATGTCCTATTAAAACCAAGGCATTTTAATTGCTTAAATATTTTACCTGCAGAAAATCCGCGATCAAAAATCTGTTTAAACCATTAACCTTTGGCTTCCATCTTTAAAAATATTCTACATGTTTTACTTTAAACAAAAATCTTCTGCGTTACAAAAAGTTGCCAATCACACAAATAGATAGATAAATTGTTTTTTCCAATGATTAAAATTAACTCTTATTTTTTTGGAGTGTTACAGTATTTATTAGCCCCCTGTATATATTTGCAATTTTGTTTTAAATTTTTTATAATGTGCAGGTGCTATGTAAATAAAAGCTCTTTCTTCGACGTATGCCATTTTGAACAGTATATTTTTTTCAGAGCGGCAATCTCTTGCCCTAAGGGCATTTGCCCCTACTCTTCGGTTTTTTTTGTTTTTTGTTTTATTGGGTAGTTTTTTATGCTAGCACCACAAGGTTATCCAAACTGTATAACGAACATCCCATGATGTTCCTTCATAGGGGATAACATTAGAGCTATGCCACTGCCGGGATTCGAACCTGAGCCCATCCTAGGAAGGCTGACGACGCAAACCACCATACGACTTTGGAAGCCATTGGTGAAAATGCAGAAAATGTAAAAATCTTCCATCCTCTTCAGAACGCGCCAAAAGCAAAACTGGAACAAACTCATGTTAAATTGGAAGTAAAAATTTAGTTTTTTCCCCCCTCTTAAAATTTACTCTCTAATTACTGCCACTGATTTATTAGAATAAGAAACTAATTTCAGCTAAGCAATATTTCGTGTTGCCAAACAACTTTAAAAATTTCCAACTTTTGCTTTCATCTATCAAGCAATCTTTATCTGTCGGATTGAACCATCTAAAAATACGCGTTTCCCAGTCCTTGAGCCCTCCCGAAAATTTCTTCTGCACTTCCTAAACAGCCGGGTCATAGCTCATTAAATGCCATTTAATGCATCAGGCTGTCATATCCACCTGAAGGTAAAGAGGCTAGATTAAAATAAATGGGAAGGTGCTTCTCTTATTTGTCTTGTATTCCCCATAAAAGCCGTAACTCAGCCACGGCAAGAGGGTTGCAAAGTCGGGAAGTTAGTTCATTAGCGTCGCATGCCTGGGAAAACACGGAATAAACAAGGATATTATTTACAAGGGAATTATGCGGACCGCCAGCCGCAAGAGGGGTGTCAGTTTCTGAATCTGCAAATCCGAGGGCGTCTCGAGAAAGGCTATCCGGTTAAAGATGGCGACATGTGGGGTCCGTTTTTTGAAAAATATAGCAACTTTCGCAGAAATCACTTTCTCGAAGACAGCGGGGAACGCGAGAGAAAAAAAAATTAAGTGAAGGATGGGCCTCAGAGCATTGAAAAAAACTTGGAGAAATAAACAATGTGAGGAAGAAATTTTCGTAGTATTACGGTTGGACGTTTACTGCTTAGTTAGTTCTCGTAAAATTAGACAGACAAGAACCCTCGGAGAGAGATAAAAACAAAAACAAAAACTCTCAACCTGGGGATTTTATCGAATAGTAATGTACTATAGTAAATGGGAGAGAACAGGATTTTACACAGTCATCGCTGACGAAGCAGTTTGTAGTTTATACGCTCAGTAAATATAATAAGCCAGTTAAAAATAAAAATTTTAAAAAGGATTTGAAATGCGTAAGGACATTTGTACATGAAATACTTGTCTTTCGCACATTTCAGAATGAAATTTTGGCATATGGAGGTAGGCGTTTAAATAAAGACGACGCAGTTTATAAAATTGTAGTTTCTCAATAGTCAGCTTTTTTTGGTACTTACGGAAGTTTACGGCCCCCGCGATAAATCACCAATTATAGTTGAAAAAACGTCCCCGTATATATATATATATATATATATATATATATATATATATATATATATATAAAATATATATTATATATATATATATATACATATAAATATAGAATATATATATATATATATATATATATATATATATTATATATATATATATATATATATATATAATATATAGATATATATATATATATATATATATATTTCTGCCTTGGCGAAAAATTTATCACGAAGGCTCCAAGGAGGCCGTAAACTTCCGTAAGTACCCTAAAATTGAAATTGTGTACTGAAAAAGTTACGTAAAAATAAGAGGATTTTTGAAAACCATGAGCGTTGAATTTTAAGATCTATTTTCGGGAACAGATAACAGGGGGGGGGGGGGGGCCTTAGCTAATTTGTGACTAGAAGAATACGGAAATAAAACATTTCCTTAGCTTAACATAGGTATTGAAGGTCTGAGATACTAACTTATGTACCGCCTAAATTACAACAACCACTTAAGGTACGAAATAATGAAATTGAGAAAAATGTGAAGAAAAGTAGGTGATAAACTACAAATAGAAACGTAAATCCTCACAGCTAGAAGAAGGACTACTTGTTCTAATTGGGGAAAAAATTGGAGGAAGGAGAAAAACCGCATACATTTCTGTGACAGTGAGTCCTTTATACTAAGAGTATATTATTTTTAAAAGTATGATATACTAAAAAGCATATAGATAGTAATTTGTTGCATATTTGTTTTTGTTACTATACATTCTTATTAACAGATGCTTTGTATATAAGAAGCTTAACTTTAAAAAAAATACAAGAGCAATTGCTTATACTTTGATGCCTAAGCAAAACCCCCTAAAAGTTAAATCACTGCTGGTCAAGAAAAACTGAAGAAGTAATTATTGCGCAAAATGGCCGAGTTTCATTATTCGAAGGGTGATGAACATGAAATTTATCCTGCTTTGGGCAAAAGTCATTTAAGCCATTCATACAAACAGTAGTCACGGGCCTTGTTTGAAATATTGCATATATATATATATATATATATATATATATATATATATATATATATATATATTATATATATATATATATATATATATATATATATTATATACACAGAGAAAAAAAAACGGGCTAGTCACTGGCATAAGTGGGTTCTAGAACCCATTTCGTGCGGGTTGTGGTTACAGATGAGGTAAATTACGCACATCCGCGTTCACAAACACGTTTTAGAATGCGTTAAAAATACCACTCTCTGAGTTATCGAAAATGCCGTGTCATCTAACACATTTTATGCATGTTTACCGGGTTCTCGCAGTTTACCGGGTAGCAAAATCTCCTCTATTTATCGAAACGCGAATTATACTAACAACATTCTGAAATGCGATTCATATGGAATTAGTATGTTTTCGAAAAAACATGTTTGGCATTGATGTGCATGCAGAAGGAGGAATATTATTTTACACATTATTTACTGCAAGTTTTTAGGTTTTAATTTACGTTTTTCGAAAAATATTACTATATGCATAAATTATAACAAAGAATCAGTATATTTTATATATAAATTACATAATATATATTTAACTGTATAATTTTTATAATACAAAATGCTAAAAAATATATATGCATTATATCATTGGTTTTATAACTAAGCATTGAAATTGTTGTGTATTATAAATTTTATACCTGACCTGGACATGGTTAAATTTTTATCCCTTATTTTTAACGTCAAAAGAAGTTTTTATTTATTTATTTATTTATCTATTTTTTTTTTTTTGGGGGGGGGGGGGGCATACAACATATAAGATAATTAACGAGAATAATTGTGTTTTTATTTGTTTGAAGCTCGCTTCATGTTGTTGATTCGATTTTTACCTATCGCTAAATTGCACACAATTTTTTTTCCTATATAAATATTTTTTTTTCATTTAAATATAAATCTCTAAATCGAAAATTTAAAAAGAAATCGAAAAAATTATTAAAAAAAGGAATATGCAAGTCCTCCACATTATATTCTACATTAATTTTGTCGCTAGTCCAAACATCATTTCAAGAAAAGATGCTAATGATCTAAGGATGTGTTTGTTTTACCGTTGTGAATTCCCTGAGAAAATGAATTTCCGGTGCAAATAATTGAAAATTCTACTTAAGAATCCTGCATAAAAAAAAATCATCAATCCATGTTAAAGAAACTCACTAAAACTCAGGAAACTTAGTTTATAGGACCAATTAAAAAGCACTTAGGATTTCAACAAGCGCATGTCTTCGATTACTGTTCGGGCTATTTCTCGCTTTCTCATGGAACCAGTTTTCTTCTACGGCTGTAATGAGATAACGCGGCTAAGTTCTGAAGCGACACTCAGTGAACTTGAATAGAGCAGGGGGACAGATTGAAATAGTATAGAATTTAGCGGTCAGAGGTTTTTCTTTTCAGCAGTCAGTGAAAGATGGCTAACATATATTTCATTTCACATGCTTTAAAAATATGTTTAAAATTTTAAAAAACTATATAAAACTACTGTGTTTAATGATTGGTATTATACTTTAACATAATAAGCTATTTGGTTTCTTATATTTTATTTGACTTTTAAAAATCTATTTCTGTATTTGTAATTCACTTTATAAGTAAAATTTTTTAAAGTAAAAAATAATAAAGAAAATATATAGAAATAAGTGAGTAATAAGTAACTCAGTAACAATAATTAAAATTCCTCATTTATACTTCATCATCTCAAATGAAACTGCAGTAAGGTATTTAAGCCGTGGAAAAATACTTTCTATGATTTGAGAAACAAAATAAAATGTTTTATGAACTTAAGAGGAAAACCTACACCTGAATTTGAAATTATTAATGGTTGCCCGATTGAGAATTTTAGGGGATATCACTGCTCCCTTAAATAACTGAACAAGGTGAAAATCAACTAATAAATGATATTTTTCAAACAGTGAAGGCATTCGAAATGAAACTGATATTGTGACAATCTCAGATTAAGAAAAATAGCTTAATTTACTTTCAAATACAGTCTGAACAAATCAACGTAAACAGTGAAAAATATACAGCAGTAATTGCTACAAGACTTTGAGAATAAATTTCAAGATTTTAGAAAACACGAACTGCATTTCAGTCTATTTGCCACTCTATTCTCAGTTGACATGAACACATTGCCTGCAACCTTGCAAATGGAATGCATAGAAATAACGCTCAACGTCTGTCAAACGAGATCTAGATGCCCGGTTATCATAAAAGCAGGCTCAGTGTTCACATTACAAATAACATGCTCTTATTTATTTGTTTAAAAAGTAAATATTCTGTTATTATGAATTCTTACTTTTATTACTGTACTTTATTACTTTTTATTATTATATTTTATTACATTATTACACTTTATTACTAAACTCATGGGTAATATGGGTTAAGTTGTTGTCATATAAATAAATACTGTATACCGCCCTTGACACGTTTTTTTTGGCTGATGCGGCCCAATAGTACTAAAAGGTTGGACACCCATGGTATAAAGCAGGGGTGGGCAAATTGCGGCCCGCTACAGATTTTTTTGTGGCCCGCCAAGACCGCCAGAAAAGTCCGGACAGCCAGAAAAACTGCAATATTTTATTTAATTTATATTTATTGATTTTTATGATACATTTTCTGAAATTCAAAGTTAGCTAATAAATGCAATAATATTAAAAGGTAGGGCTCTCCTCTAACCTTCGCTTCCACAAAGCGGCCCCCCGAGCCAAAACAATAATTGCCCACCCCTGGTCTAAAGTATTCCTTTTACGGTTTTAATTTCCATCTTATATATCTAAAGTAATTCTTGATGGTATGGCTTGTATCCCATACAAGCAATTTAGAAATTCTAGTTAAATGGAGTATGATTTTTTTACTGAAGAGATGTATGTGAAGTGAATAGATAAAACTTCTCTGGTGTTATAAACACAAAAATCATAGTTAATGAGTCCGAAAATATAACATCCGCTCCACACTTTTTTCTTTTTACATGCATTTTCTTCCTGAATTTATTAACAGTAAATACGATGCAGGGGAATACATAAAATCCTTAAACGAATAAAACAGGGCAATAACTAAATTCTCGAATTCAGTTAATTTAAATGAATAATTCACGCTAATTTTTATTATTTGGATTCTTTATATTGTATGGAGCTAATTTTTAGTGATTCATTATTGCACATTCCATCTAAAAGAGACAATGTCTTTTTATGCACAGTTTTGTTTAAATGAAATACATCCAGGCACACATATTCGTTTAAGTAAACAATTATTAAAAGCAGTGAAATTTCGGAGGTTTACTTCTTTTTTATTTTTATTTTTTGTGTTCAGAAATTGAATTAAGAGAATATGATATAATGAAACAACAGATGGTAGTTTAGAATAATGGTAGTTCAGATGTAGTGAGAAATCTGTCGTAAGAGCCCTTTACATTTTTCTCATTTAGTTTAAAATATGTTAATTTCATACCATACTTAAAAGGGAGAGGGGTGTTATTTCTCCTACGGGAGAACAGTGGTTCCGAAACTATAATTTGTTGTGCAGATCTCAGGACATCTTAACGTATACTAATTTGCAAAATATTAATTTAGAATTATCGTGCAAATACCAGCTCTGGGGGACACATCTCTTTTGCATCATTTACCTTTGACAGCAGATATTTTCATTGTGCTATACATAAAAAATATACAAGAAAACTACGAATATGGAACATCCTTCATTAAAAAGCACATAAAATATTGCGGTTCAGAATTAACTCACATCGTATATACATATATATATCCAAACAATGTTTAATATTTTTATTTTAAGAGTTTGCGATAGTAAAATTGGATGTGTAAAAAAAGAATTTTGCAGCAAAAATAAATTATTTAAAACATAAAAGCTTTCTTATTTCACAGTCTTATAGTATATTACTTATAGGACAAAGGGTAGTTACAAACTGCATGACTGTGTATTAATTGAATTATTACAGTTAATCGATGTTTATGATTAATAACAGTTTAAAAAGCACTTTTCTCTCACTATTTCATAACTTCATAAATCTGTCATTTAAAACTCAGTAAGAGAATACTGCGACAGCTATTATGAATTAAATAAAAGAATGTGGAATGTATGTGTATCTGCTTCCATTCCTAAGTCCGAGTTTGGTGAGAAATTGAAACAAAAAATTTTAAATGAAATCTTGAGTCTGGGGGAAGAATTTTTAAGTGTGCTCGCTCTTTTTTTACGAATGTCGAAACGGGAAATGTCCTCACTCAAGTGGTATTTTTCCCCCGCCATTTTATTCCAATTAAGATGTTTTCCGTCAACTATCTTTTACACCGACGCCATGTCTTCGTACCCAACGGTGAACAGGAAAGGGAAGCAATCATTTACTAAGAAGTAATTGATGCCATTCAAAAATATACCGATGGTCTTAAGAACAGATGGTTTGCATATGTCAACCTGTAAGCTTTCTTAAAAGATCTGGTACGATAAAATGATATTACTTCCAAGATCACCGGCATTCTCTGTTCACTTGTTAACAACGACGCTGACAGAATTCACCGACTACTTTCGAGTACAATACTTTCGGACTACTGCTTCATTTAATCTTTCTGAATTTTCCTTGGTTTCTTAAGGTGAGTAACAGTTTTGTTGTTTAATTCTTTTATTTATAAAACTTCATCTATGTGAATCAGTGTAAAATTTGATAACTGTTTAAATTTATCTGTAATTTGTTAAAGTAGAAATGACAGTTTTTGCTTTCACTCTTGCTATTTGTATTAAGATAACTTATTATAAGAGGGTATTGTCTTTTAATAATTTATCTAGTATTTGTGCTGTATCCCTCATCGAAATTATTTACCCCCAGAATTTTGACAAAATCTTTTAAACTAGGCAGCTGAATAGATAGTTGATGAAAAAGACAATTGTTTAAAAAAAATTTTGTACCCATGCTGAATTTACTCTTCAAAAGTTATGCATAATGTGTTGTATTTAGCATATTTTCATAACATTTTCATTATTTGCTCTTTCACACATTTCATGAACTTCATAATTTCTGTACAGTTATCGTTCTTAATTTATCATATTTAAAGCAATGCATTTCGATAGTGCATTATTCTATATGATTTATAAAGTATTTTATTTTATGAGAAATTCTCGTAAAGCTGAAACTTGGCTTAGATTACTTTACTTATGACTCTTTACTGTTAATTAAGAAACTCACACTGAAATTTTATTTTTCACGAAATAATGCATTTGTGACAAAGTACCTGAGCATTTTTGTTTTTTTAGATTTTTTATCTCATCCCGCTATCAGTTTTTAGATTTACATTAATATATCAAATGGTCTGCTATAATCTATCATGGTCTAATGTGACATCGCATTTAGTTGCGATTGAATGTTTCCTAATAATTATATTTATTTTAAATCGTAATTAAACAACGAATTAATCTGATATTTTTACCCTACTTTAAGTTTTGATAATTTTGCAAATTATTAAAAAAAGACTTAGAAATTAGCATGGTATTAGAAGAGCAATGTATTCGAAATATCTGATGTCAATATTTGATTCTGCTTGCATGTTGAATTTGTTTAGAAACTTTTTGTGTGTGTAGTTTACTATATTACCCAAGCCTGTTAAGCATGTGGGATCTTTATTAAAAAATAAATATAATTTCTTAACAAATTGTTATAAAAACTAACAGTATTTTATTCTTAATTCACTTATTTTTTCTTTATCAAAGAAATATATTTTTACTTACTAAATTTTAGAAAATGCACAGTTTAAGTCATTTCTATCCAGATCCTTTCATGGATCTGGAATTTTTTCAAAATATAATAATGAAATAATATGCAATTTTTTATTCAACTCAAGTAACATTTGTATTTTGCACAAAATTTTATTCATTTTACATCTATGTGAATAGTATAATTAAAGGTTTCATTAGATATATTTTGACTAAATATATTCTCTTTCCGCATAAGGATTCTTAGAATACTAAAAATAAAGCACGAGAAGGTACTTTGCTACATATCCACAGAAATTATTAGATATTTTGTATAGAAAAGAGGTCCTCTATCTCTTCCTGTTTTTCTGAAAGAGTTTATTATTATGTGTTAGAATCTCATTTTGTTTCTTTATGTTAATTTCGGATGCTTACATTTTCCTTTTTCTTAATTTATTTATGAAATTTACAGTTAGTTCCCTCACAGTCTTTTATTGTATGTTATTTTATATTATTTCTCTTTACTCTAATACTGCCCGATGTCTGAAATACAGCGGATCACTTGTTGATCAAGGATTTAAGAGAATTATCCATGTTTATTTTTTGAAGATGAGGTATAGATTCCCTTACGTATATTTAGATTCCTATTATGCAACAAAACAACTTTTCTTCAAATTCCTAACTATACAAATTATATGTGTTGCAAGATGCTTTAGCATAAATTTATTTTTAATGTAATTAAACAATCAGTTTTAATTTGGAAATATGTATGACATACTTGTATTTTTTAGATTTTGGCTGAATTTGAAAGGTTGGTAGGAAGAAATGTTGAAGATGAATTTTTTAAAGGGTTTAAAAAATATGGACCTGCAGTCTTAAAAGAGGCCCAAAGTAACAAATTAACAAAAGTTTATTAGCATGCCTGGCTGCTGAGAATGATCAGGCGTTAAGGAAAAGTATGATTTTTTCTTTGAATTTGGAATAATAATAATATATCTATATCATTTTTATCATTCATATCTACACGTGTGTATGTGTATTTAATAAATGCTAAAATTTTGATAATCATGTTACTAATTTTATGATTAGAGGTCGTTTTTTGTTGATTCAGCAATTTTTCTAGAATTAGAGTATGAATTAAAGATGTAAATTTTGTTACGACAATTCCAGTTAAAGTCTCCACTGTTTTTTTTTATAGATATAGAAGCACAGGCAGCACCAATAATGTTAACTTGTCTGGCAGGGGATAAGGTTGAAAGTTTAATTCGATGCAAACAAGAAATGTCTAAAGAAGAACCCGAAATGGTAATAATTTGTATCTTTTGTTTGTTAATTGTACATAGCTGCACGAGAAATATATTTTGTAGTTGTTCCATCCTCTATTCATACCTTATCTGTTACTAATAATTATTAATGCCTAAAAACAAAGAATCAAATAGTTTAGTTGGCTCTTAATTACATGAAGATTAATTCTGATTCTGTAATGCATAACATAAGAGAAGTTTCTTTGATTTTTCAGGAGAATCCATACATTGCTGGCATAGGAGATATATTTCAACCATCGAGTATGGCTGTCTTCTATAACAAGGAAGAACTATTTGAATGTTCCAGTCTCTCTAGAGCTGTCTTATGTCTGGTAGCAACGCACTATATTTTTTCGATAGCGTATCCAGAACAGTTGGCAATATCACTCAGACTGATACAGCACCTTTTTTGTAATATACAAGATATTTCTACAAAATCTAAAAAAATTTAAGAATTGTTAATTCAGTTTCAGTTACTGCGCAAAATTGTGAGTGTAAATAAAAATCTATTTTTAATTGTTTTTGTTGATGTATTTTTTAAAAATTTAAATGAGAGTTTATTTACTTTCAAATAAAAATGTGCATCTTAAAGCATCAAATTTAGAGGGTAATAAACTGTAATATATAACTATAGTAATACACTAAGTTATTTATTAATAAAGTGTATTTAAAGTAAAGTCTATTGGCGAAATTTACATACGAAATTTACATTTATTGTGTGTGTAACAATCTCCTTTAAGCAACAGAGTAAATGTATTAACACATAATAATATATAATTTACAAATCATGTATTTATTATGAAATCAATGAGATAATTGGTTCAAAAAGAAACTAAGCTTACGTCTGAAAAATGGTCAACTAAATTTGCTGATATTCTAAGTTGTAACGAAATAGTCATTTGAGATTTGATTGTTTTGGAGATTAGATTTAATTGTTTTTGATATGGTTGCATGGTTTTAGAGGAATCTATTAATTAGTCTATCTTATTGTCATGAATGTAATTTAAAATTGGACTATTATACAAATAAAGTTTGACTTCTTTATAATGAGGTGATGATGCGTTAACAAAAGCGTCTTTAATACTGGAATATTCCCATAAAGAAAACTAATAACGCTAAAATGCAATAAATTTTGTACCCTTTGTTTTTATAAACTGGCTTTACATTCATAGAAAACTTAAAATGCTTTGATTAGTTAAATATTTCTATGTTACCATTAAACTGCTTATACTTTGTTTGGATGACATTACAGTATGTTAATAATTTTCATATAAAAACAGTTCTTGATATTTTCATGCCATGATATTAGTGTTTTATTTCAGCCAAACTTAAAGCATTAAAGAAAAATTGATCAACGGGATTTTAAAGTTTTATGCATAATTATTTTAAAGTTTAATTCATAATTATTTTAAAGTTTCATAATTATTTTTTTTCCTCTGAACATTTTGTTGCTTTAAAATTTGCTATTATGAAAAGCTGTATCACAATTCGGAATTAAATTTCCTGATATTTTTTTTCATTTGGAATTAATTTCCTTCTATGTACCCCCGTGAAAAAAAAAATGCATTCCAAAAAGTTCGGGGCTAAAATAACATTTTATATAATTGGTATCATCCTTACAACATTGAGACTAGATTTTCACCTGATAAAATCCCTTAAAAGAGTAACTGACAAAATTTTATGATATAATTTTGCTTTCTTTAAAAAACATTTCTAATTACGTGATATCCTAAAATTTTCATTTTAATAATGTTTATATTTTGTAAATTTCTTTATGAGAAGCTATGCGAGAGTAGAGTTTAGGTAATAAATTTAAAAAAAATTGTTTTATATAATTATGGGAGAAAATTAGCATCTCTTAAATTGATCCAAATCATGTAACTTCTAATAATCGATAACTTGATATACGTACTAAAGCCATATTGATCTTAAAAGAACTCCTTAGTAGTGGTTTTATTGAAGCAGAATAAACAGGTACTTTATACTCGAATGAAATAGGTTATAAAACTCAGTAAAAAGCGACTTCAGTTGCTCGTTTTAATGTGTTTTCTAACTCATTTTAATAGTACCCACTTACTGAGTTATTAAACTCGCGGTAGCGGGTAAACGAATTCACTTGGGAAGATGGGTTCTAGAACCCATTTCCCACATGGGTTATACAACTCACCAAAAGCGAGTTCAATTACTCGTTTTAATGTGTTTTCCAACTCACTTTAATACTACCCACTTAGTGAGTTGATAAACCCGGGGTGGCGGGTAAACGAACCCACTTGGGAAGGTGGGTTCTAGAACCCATTTCCCACATGGGTTATACAACTCACTAAAAGCGAGTTCCCCTGTGCAGTGGATTTAAACTCGGAGAAATGGGTTGACCGACCGAATTTTTTTTCTCTGTGTATATATATACTCATGGACAAAAAAATTAGCGCACCAAGAAATAATTGCGGGATCGTAACGAAACTTGCAATGAAGGTACATGTCGGGGAGATATGCAAATGATTAGAAATGCAGCGTGATTGCGCATTACGTATAGCCGCTAGAGGGCGTTGAACATCGTACTCTGTGGAGTATAAAACAGGTAACCAAAGCTTGTTTGAGTGTGCTGAATCATTTACAAAGGAAGAGCTGAGATAGACATGCCATTACGCCGTGTTCGAAGACAATATAAGCAGTTGTCGCAGTTTGAGAGGGGGAGAATCGTCGGGATGATGGAAGCTGGGTGGTCAGCTAGGCGAGTAGCTCGTCAATTAGGCCGCTCTGATTGTGTTGTGAGGAGGTGTTGGGACCAGTGGACCCGACAGATGTCATGTACACGAAGACCAGGCTCAGGACGCCCTCGACAGACCAGTCGTCGAGAAGACCGCCACATCGTAAGAAATGCACGTGTTCAGCCAACTGCTTCATCGGCCGCCATCCAGGAACAGGTAGCACCTTCACTAGGGCCCTCTGTGTCTTCTCGAACCATACGAAGGCGCCTGGCTGAAGGACAGTTGGTATCGCGGCGCCCATTACGTGTGCTGCCCTTGACTCCCACCCATCGACGCCTCCGTTTGGAGTTTTGCCGCGCACGAGGAAACTGGACTGCAGCGGAATGGAACCAGGTCGTCTTTAGCGACGAATCCAGATTCAATCTCGGCAGTGATGACAATCGTGTTCGTGTGTGGAGAGCCCATGGTGAACGCTTCATTCCTGCCTTTGCTGTACAGCGACACATCGCTCCCACAGCTGGTGTGATGGTATGGGGTACCATTGCCTACAATACACGGTCACCCCTAGTATTGTTCCGTGGCACCATGACAGCCCAGCGGTATGTTCATGAAATCCTACAACCACATGTGTTGCCACTCATGCAACGGCTCCCAGGAGCCATTTTTCAACAAGACAATGCTCGGCCTCATACGGCAAGGGTGTCACAAGACTGTCTCCGCACTGTTACTACCCTTCCTTGGCCTGCCCGATCCCCAGATTTGTCTCCAATCGAGCATATCTGGGATCATTTGGGACGACGAGTTGGGCATCCCACGAGTTTGAACGAACTAGAGGCAAGGCTACAGCAAATATGGAACGAAATGTCTCAAGACATCATACAGAACTTGTATGACTCAATGCCCGATCGTATCGCATCGTGCATTCGCGCTAGAGGGGGTCCAACGGAGTATTAACTCCTCCGTTCTTTTGCCTTTTTCTCTGAAATAAATTATCCTTTTTCTTTGATTTTCTTATCATTTACTTATATCAAAGTAGTCATTATGTATGTAAAATTTCGTTTCATTTTGACGACTCCTTCTTGGTGCGCTTATTTTTTTGTCCATGAGTGTATATACACACACAGTCGAACCTCTATACATCGAAGTAGCAAAATGCCGGAAAAAATTCGATATATAGAAATTTCGATATATAGAATTGATTCTAGTTTTATCACAATTCTCCTAAAACATTAAAATTAAAGCTAATTTTCATATACGAAACTCCAATTCTAATTTATATGCGAATCCCATTCAACGAAAGTCAATTACTAAAAATTGAATTAATATGAACAATTTATTGAGTAGTATATACCTTTAAAAAAACCAATCCAGACAGTGGTTACAGTGATCAAAGTTACATTCTTTTAAAAAGAACTACAAATATCTTGCTGAACAGCCAGTTTTGCGGAAATTTCATCAAAGAAATGTTCGCATTTATTCAGTTCACTAAAAACTTCATCAGGGATGTTTTCCACGAATTGAAGTCCACGAAGTGTTGTTTCAAACGTATTGTTTATTTTATTCTAACGTATTGTTTATTTTATTCTAAAGTGGAATAAAATCTCCCAATATGTCGTGAAGAAAATTTCGATATAGAGATTTTTTCGATACATAGAAACAGTTTTTCTATGTAATGAACATGGAGATTTGCTAAGAGTTCGATATATAGAAAATTTCGATATAGGGCAGTTCGATATATGGAGGTTCGACTGTATATATGTGTGTATATATATACGGGTACTACATGAATGACTTTTAATACTAGTAACTATGTCAACATCTCCAGATATGACAGTTCATTTTATTGGGAAGACTTCGTGTCATCACCCCTGTCAGACTCTCTCTCCCATTCTTAAGTGGAATTGATGAACGTGAGTAATAGCGTCTTCAATGAGCCCAAAATAAACGCAAACAGGTGTCGAACGATATACACCTTTGGAGAGATGCGACAATAGGTAAAAGTACGCGAATCATTTAGAATGATTTGTGAAACCCATTATCGGCGCGCTTTTCCCTTGGAAAAGTCGGCAGGAAATAAAATTCATCATAGGGGGTCTGCAGAGGGCGGAACCGAAAAAGGTCGGGGAGACGAGATGGTCCGAGATGGTTCGAGAAAGCGCTGAGAAGAATGCATAAATAAAGACGGTGTTGCGAATGGAGGGGAGAATAGACTTGGACTATTGAAGGGTCGGCACGCGTACGGAGAGACGGGGTCTCGTTTGGACTTTGAATAATGAGCCCTGCTCTCACGAGTGTATTACCGTTCGTCGGAACGAAACTTTGTAAATGATTTATTTAACCAAGATTTTAATGTGTCAATAAACCAGATGTAAATAAGAGTTGGTGCTACAGTTATGATTACTTCTACAAGATAATGATTTGTCGGATCACGACTATAAAGGTTAACAACCCCCATGTGCAAATATGAGAAATGTAAATAGAAGTTTTTCTTACCTGCCGAGTATCTTGGAGACGCATCCGTGTGAGACCCTGAGCTGCCTGCTGATGTCGCAGGGTCTGACCCCCTGGTGTGCCAGTTCCACGATCCGCTGTCGGACCACGTCTGGCAGGGGGCGGCCATTCACGAACACCCCTCCCAGTTGGTTCACGCCACCATGGCCTGAAAAACAAAAGAAATAAACACACGTTAATGACCGTTTTTAGATCCTTGACCCCGAGGACCGATGAAAAGTGTGTAGGACAGTAATTAACTTACTATACCCTTGATTTGCTGAGACTATGCCTAGACTATGTCTAGAAACTGATACTGAAAGTGAACCTTATCAATAGGATATCAAAGTAACAATTATTTAAACTTTTGATTGTGCAGTTTTTATTTATGTGTAATATTTTCCTTTTTGAGAAAAAAAATATAAATTCTTCTTTTAAAATAAATATCAAATTTCGAAAAACCTGCATAAATCGAAAGTTCACAAGAAATTTCCTTAAATTTAAAACTCTAAAAATACTCGTATAAAGATTTTTGGCGAAACGATGCAAAAAGAAACACAAGTTTAATAAGAGTAATACTACCAGTTATTTTTATTCATGATTTTGGTAATATTAATTGCTGCACTTGTGATTCCTCTTCTAAAATTGGCAGGAATTTTGAGCAATCAGATTATTACAAATCATCTAAATCACTACTTCAGTGACAGTTCCTTTCTGTTTCTTCGAACCTTAACATATACTGTTCGCAAGCGACTGAAACTGGGTCTCTTTGAAAAGATTTAGATCCCAGTAGTGCCTCTAAAGTTTTCAAGTATTAGATCGTAAGACTTTGGGTCTTTTGAAAGGAAGTTTCCGGAGAATTTGGGGTTTACTCTGACCTTTACACAGTTTGCACCAAACTACACGACTTATTACTAGACTCTAGCAAGGAAATCGATAGAGGCCAAGCTTTTAGATTCAGGGACTAGCTTGTACTTTCGTAGTATACTTTTAGAAATAAAAAGTTCTTTGAAAGAGATATTGTATGGACTGTATTAAATATTAAATAACAATCAAAATCTCTAGTTCGGAGACAAAGGCAAACACGAAATTGATTGTTTGTTAATTGAATTATAATATTTATTTGAAAACATTCGCATTTCTATTGCTTTAAAAATAATTAACATACATTTATTTAAATTTAACTCAATATCCTTAATTTCTTTCGTACTTTTAAGTCACTGCTGGTCAGGGTTAGTTTCAATTGCATTTTTAGGTAATATTGTTATCAAAATGCAAGGTTTTGTAAATTAATCCTAAACAAAGAGAAAACATAGATGGGAACTTGAACACTGAAAAACGCAACGCGTAAAAGCTTAAAAGTGAGTCTGCGTACACACAAACTTCATAATATCGTACGAGAAGTATCATAACATGATTTTAATTATATTTGTAACCTAACAACTGTGAACGATTTATGAAAGAAAACGGGTGCTAATACCTACAATGACAGACAAACATGCTACGCATGCGTTCACACACAACCATATGCATATATATATATACATACATACAGAGAGAGACAGAGATCTAATATAAACATGCACATTCGTTCACGCATCCAATCATACTATAAGCAGCGTGTTTCCTTATCGAGTTTTTCCTGACTTCCTCTTTAAAAATCGAAATGATAAAGAAATAGGAAGAATACAGCGAATTTCCATTAAAATATGAAATATAATAAAAAACATTAGCGTTCATTTTTTACTTCAAACCTATTAAATCAGAATTCATTTTGCCTTTCTTGCATTGGGATACTGTATAGACAAGACTGCTTTCCATTCAGTTACATGAATTTGAAATCTCGTCTTCACGTAAGCATTTTTTCAGGGATAATTTCCCCTCAAGTTTATCTCCTGTTTAGCTACAATAGTATTTAAAGTAAAATTTCGAATATCTTTTGACAAATTTAAAGAGATGAAAACAACTTGGTTAAAAACATTTAATCGTACCACCGGAGATAAAGAAAAATAACATTAAAAAAATTGTTTTTTACTAACATTCGTATGTAAAAATATAACAGATAGTAGCTAACAAAATATTTGAAAATCTTGCAACAGCTTGAATTTATTTTGATTTCTCCTTACCACCTCATTGACAAAAATTTTAGCTTTAAGAGGGAATAAATAAGGACTGGGGGATAATTGGCTACCACTTTTTCTAACATACAATACTTTTCGTTAATTATTTTTTTCTATCATTTCTCTTTAATTTTTTTAAAAAGTTGTTTATCCTAGAAACCAAGACTATTCTTTATCATTATTCAAAAGATTATTGAAAAGGATAATTTTCTCTGAATTAGTAAAATAATTAAAAAATAAGAGTTTTCTGATCAGGGTTAGTTCAGTTATTGTTAAAATTGAAGATAAAATGTGTGTAAGAATTAGAATTTATGTCTATTAAAATTGCTGTAAAGCTGGAACCTCTCTAGATGTAGTTTGAGATGTTCAAGGATTTATAAAGAAAATTTTGTTGAATATTAAATACCTCACTTCGATATCAAGTGTAAATCAAATATGTTGTTCCAATATGTTAGATAATTAAATTAGTTTTAATCTTGGTTTAAAGAATATTTTAATGGACATAACTCGGATTTATTCTGAGGAACTCTGTGAACAGTAAAGTTTATATATAAGCAATAATGATTGCGGGAGACAATGTAATAAATAAATAAATAAATAATTGTTAATAGCCCAGATGATGGAACATATATTGTATGCCGTATATTGTATATGAGTCTAGATATTGTTGAAAGATATAAGATAGTTTAGACTACATATTATTTCAGGCTCAAATTGGTATATGTGTGAATGAGTTTGTTTTTAAAAGAAAATTTGTTTATTTCACACTTTAAAAGCAACTTTTATACCAAAACTTTTTATACCAAATCATTGATTCACAAACCTTAATTTTTTTGCAAAAAAAGCCATATAGTTTTTTATTTATAAGTAATTTGCTTGTATATATATATATATATATATATATATATATATATATATATATATATATATATATATATATATATATATATAAATTAGATGCATTTACCAAACCATTACGTATATATATTACATTACACGTAATGGTTTGGGAAACACATCTAATTTATCGTGTATTATATATAATGATAGGTGTTAAGTCAGACTTCTTAAATCTACAATACTACCAAAGAATGCACTAGAATTTAAAATAACTTTTGTTCCCAGGTAAGGTTTCCGGATAAGGTTTCCCAGGCGTTTACATTTGGAGTATAAATTTAGTTACTTTATGTAAATAACGTCATCATTTCTCTGATATACATTCCTTATATTTTTACTATTGTATTTTGAAAGATAGTGATAAGTTAAATAAAATTACTGTACAACGAAATATACTTTTGCAAAAGAAAATACGCAAAAGTTTAATAATACCTGAAGAGCAAAGTGGGCTAAAACAGCAAGAGAAAATTGGGATATGGGTTTCACGTCTATAAAAATACAATAAATATCTCGCATTATTGCTTGTTGTTACTCCAGAACACAGGTTTAAGATCTATAGAGATTTAAGGATTAAGGGGAGGACAGTTCTGTGCCGCTTAAAGTGTCCTTCGCTCAGATGTTTGAGGTTTATTGGGATCACCGCGATGTCTCTGACAAACCATGCGATTTACGTCCATCCATTTCATTCGAATCGATTGGTGTCCGCTGCTCCATAAAGTCAGCAAAAGCGATGTTCCTCTAGAATTATTCTCAAAAAGAAAACTACCGCTTTTCGCTTATGGCTTTGCTTTGGAGCAATATGATACCGTTAGGGAACACCGAGAGATTTTTAAATGAAATTTATGAAGATTGTTTTGACGTAAGAAAATTGCAGTATCGGTGGTCTATGTTTCTAAATACTGCTGGAACTGAATATTTGCAACAAAGATGTCGAATCACTAGGTAGAACAGATTTTCCTCTTTAAAAATTGTTTCAATGCTCGCACAAAATTTGCATGAATAAATTTAAGTTAATTGAAAAAGTATTTTTTTAGCTTTTTATTTCCCGTTTTTTTTAAATTCGTGCTATATTATAGTAAAATTTACATTATCCTAATGCATTATTTTAGTTTGTTACAAATTTCATAACACAATATTTTTAATATAAAGCGATTCAAATGAACACACATACACATAATTGCTTGTATGTATATTTGCAATAAAAACAGCAGAAATATTTAAACACAAGCTGAATCATTAATCAATTATTGATTTTTTAAGCACGGTATTCAGTAGCCGAAATTCCCACCAGTTTAAGAAAAATATATATCATTTGTAAATATATATGCGTTTGTTAGTATATATTAGAATGCATTAAAAATCTCAAACGTCTGATCAGTCTAACTGCTATAAAATAATAGTGGGGACACCTCAAGCTGTTATTCTTCCAAAACTAATATATACTTCCTAACATTATAACATTCTCTATATTACAATTGACTTCAATAAATATTTTATGGATTTTTCCAAATTAGTTTTTAGTATATTTTTTGCAATATCCCGTTTGTATTACAGGCGCGGTGGTGGGCAAAAGTAGTAAAGAAGATAAATGAAATAATTCTCTCTCTACAATTGATTTTTCTTTCCTGGAAGGTATTCTTTGTAAAAGGTGTAATAGTGATTGAATTGGGACAATTATTTCGGTTATTCTGATATAAAATGCCAAAATCTTCAAAATGTTTCATAAAAATTGTGTTATAATTTCGTTAGAATAAGAAAATTGAATTACCTAATTTCAAGTAGTCAAAAGTATTTAAAATTTTTCTTAAAATCACTATCACACTTTAAAAGAATTTATTTGTGTATATGTTTGTTATTAAATTCCATATCATATGCGGATAATAAAAATATATCTGAAGGAATTATGAGTGTTTCATTTTATGCTCTGGTTGTTTTATTATTGATATAAATACAAACTAATAAAACTTTAAAGTGACTATTGAAAAGAAGTTAATTTTGGATATTTTTATCCATGAAATTTTTTTAAGAAATGTTGAGATATTGAGTAAAATGAAGCATAATAATACTAATAAAACTAACTTATTTTCAATGAAGTTTCACACATTAAACAAAAAGAGTTTTTTCTTTTTGTTAGAATCGTAATGTTCATACAAATAAATAAATAATGAATCGTATTAGGCATAAATGCAATTCACACCCTTTAATGATAAGATTAACTTATTCAAATCACAGATCTTAAAACTGATTTATTCATTTCCGATCCTGTTTTTCTTTTCCCTTTTTTTCGTATGGTCACTAAAATTACTTAAGTTTAATTTCCAAGTTTTTTTTCTTTCCTAGCCTTAACAGCTCTAAAGCATTCCAGAAAACATGAAAAAAGCCTCGCTTTGAAAAAAAAGGATGAATTAAAAAAAGCTTATGCATAAAAAAAGGATATACACTAAAAACAGAATTACAGGAATAAAATTGGAGCCAGATGCAGAAGTAGGCAATTACACTGGGCGTTTAATTTTTAATCAATTCATTAACTCTTGATTTTTTTCCCAGTGACTATTGAAGCGGGCTTTCCCCCGCCATCTACATCTAAAGGTAATCGCTTTTTGTTTATTTTTGCTCATGAAAAGATATTTAATGTATTTGTTGATTTCCTTCACTTTTTTTTTTTACTTCGTGGTGAGTGATGGTGAAAATTCGCATGCTATAAATGGATATCTATTATTCTGATTTCTGTAAATGGTAAACTTAAAAAAAAAATTGCTCATAAAAAGCTTATCTTAAGTATAAAAAATTAATCGTTTTTCTCATCTCCGGATCAAAATGCGCCTGAAACTTGTATTAATTGATAGAGTTCATTAAGCAACATCTCATTCTAGTACGGGGAAGAAAAAAAAATGAATGTGATGTACCAATATGGGTTGAGGATCAAATAATTATTTTTAATGTATTTCTAACTATCCTTTGCTTTAAATAAATGTAATGATTTTATTACTTTGTTCTGATTTATGGCATTAGTTAAAATACTAGTTTCAACCTGAACTTGCACATAACAATAAATGTATGACGCGAATCGTATGAATTAAATAACTGATAAACAATGGCTTTGTATATGAGCAGAGGAGAAATGAACTATCAATAATTAATAATTAAGCCCTTGTATATATAGTCGAACCCCGTTACAACGAATTTCAAGGGACCAAAGGTTTTGTTCGCTTTATCCGGTGGTTCGCTATACCCCAACCTTTAAGAAAAATGCTAGAGTTCACAAAATGTATAACTCATTAGTTGCAATGTGTATTGAATAATCATGTATTAAAAAAATGATAAAATCTATTATAAACGAATATTAATGAATTAAATCGACTAAAATCGATTACATTAAACTGACGAAATACTAATTAAATTGCGTACTATAGGAAAACGGTGGGACCAAAATTTTCGCTCGTTATATCCGTGAGTTCGTTATATACCGGGTTTGCTCTAACGGGGTTCGAGTATATATATATATATATATATATATATATATATATATATATATACACACACACACACTATATATATGTGTGTGTGTGTGTGTGTGTGTGTGTGTATGTGTGTGTGTGTATATGTGTGTGTGTGTGTATATGTGTGTGTGTGTGTATATGTGTGTGTGTGTGTGTGTGTGTGTGTGTGTGTGTGTGTGTGTGTATAAAGATATGTATATATACATATTTTTTCTTAATATAGCTGTAATACCCAGTCATGAATTGATGCCGTTGTATAACATTTTGATGCGCTGTCAATATACGTAATAGCGGCAGACCGTGTAATTGCCTTTTAGGAGTTGTATTTTTCTCTGCTGATGAGGTAGGCCGTTTTCGATACTTTCGGAACTCAATTTGACTCCAATTGACTCGATTAGCGATAAAAAGTAAATTTTGCTTCCCAATTCTTTCCATTCGATTGGTACTTTAATTTTTTATTTCGATGGCTGAATAGCCGTCATCGCAACTCATGTTTGAGTTAAAACTACTGTTGATATTTCGATCATAATGTACTCTATGGTTGTACAGAGCTTGTGTGGTCTTGGTCATACTTTTGCCGCCCTACGAAATTTCGTTATGGAGTCCTCTTCCTCAATTTCTTTTCCGTTTGTTTGACGCCATTCTGTTGATATGACGTGACTAACACCATTTTTATAATAAAGCCAAAGATCGCACCTTCATAGATTTTTGATTGGCTTGATGGAGTATAAAAGGCGTTAGATGGCTGATTTACGATACCTCAGTCTTTCGAATAGTTCAATTTAAAGAGTAGTTCGTCTGCTGTGCATTTGGCCTGTGGTGTGCTCGCCGAGAAGCCAGTGCCGAATGGAACGATTAGTTTGAAATGTGTGCTATGGCGCCGTGAGTACAATGACTTTTTGATCGTTTATGTATATATATATAAAACAGTTCCGTAACTGACTCACTCACTGACTGACTGACTGACATACAACGCACAGACTAAACCGCTGGACCTAAAGGGCTGAAATTTTGCATGGCGATTCTTCTTATAGTGTAGGGGTGCACTAAGAGAGATTTTTGAAAAAAATTTCTTAGATTATTTTAAATTAAATTTTTAAGCTGTTTTAGTAACTTTTTTTAAGTTTGGATTTAAAATAATAATTTAAGGGTTATAAAATTTATATCACGAGAAAGATCATAAAAATTCCTTTAAAATGAAATCTTTTTCGAATCTTTACCTCTGTTTTCTGATTTTTGGTGAATTTTTAAAGATTAATTTTTAGAATTTAATTTATTAAATGCTGATTACATGATTTCTTTTTCTGGTACTTTAAATAAATTTATTGTCACGTGCATAACAACTAAATAGAAATAAAAATATTTTTTTTTCTTGCTAATGCGGCAGACGATTGGACATTATTTTGTGTATAAAAATATCCCTTACTATTTTATTATAAATATATATATTTTTTTCTACATCAATTGTATATATTGATCGTCGTATTTATTATAAATATATATATATATATATATTTTGGCATTAATTGCATACATTGACCGTTGTATTTAATTTGAATGTACTCCGTAACGAAGTGCGAGTTTTCAGCTAGTTTATTAATAAATTGTGTGCCGTAGTAAAGGCAAGTCACCCATATTGTATTTTGCCTAAACTGCAGATTAAAATAAAGCTTTTCAATTCTATCTAAATCTGCACCTGTAATTCGAAGAAAACTCAGCCTAAATAGAATCCTGATGTTTGGCTGAAATCCTAAGCTCTTGAGGACCGTATAAGTGTATCGAAAATCCTTGAATATCGCTACTATACAAAGCCTAAAATATTTTTCGGAGTAAAAGTAAAATACTCTTACTCCGAAGGAGACAAGTTATAAATGAGGCTGTGTATCGACAAACAGTGGCCATATGAATCTGTGTTACAGGGCAAAATGTTTAAGATATTTTAATACAAACTATCGGACAGAAAACTTTGCATCTGAAATTGGCTTTAAAGAATTTTTTACGAATTTAAAGAAATGCAAAATTTGATTAAATAATTTTCAGCGAAGCTTTAATTTTAACATTGCAGCTACCTATTACCTTTTAATTAAGGGAAAACTTATTTTCTGTGTAAAAAAATAATTTTTTTCTCTGTTTACCCTAATGATATTTAACCCTTCAGCGGGCGCGCCAATTTTTGGAACCCCATCAGGCGCACGTGGCACAAAGTGCAACGTCTCTTTCAACCTTGATTATTCCTTTTGTAATAAACTTTTTTTTCCCCCAAATTGAAAATAATAATTCTGCTTTTTATGACAAGATATAAAATGTTAATATTGAGATATATTTATAAATAAATGCTAAAGAATGCAGATACAATCGGCTTATTTCGAAACTGTCCGGTTTATTGAATCTGAGGACAACTTGCAAATGGATTCCTGTTATGTCCAAATAACGATGATATTGTCCATCTTCGTGATATGCGGGATACCGTGTAATAGCTGCATATAGGATCGACTACATCAACTCCTGCTTTTGTCGTATTGTAATCCAGCACAATCGCTGGTACCACGGTTAAATCACGACTAACAATGAATGGATAGGAATACAAGTGTCAGAAAATCAGACCTGCATTAGAAAGGGTGTAGCTATAAATAGAAATTGCTTAGAACATTCAAACTTTACATGTAAAAACAAACCATTCAAAATTGCCAAAATGTTGCACTTTGTACTCGGGCGCTCCCGCAGAAGGGTTAACAAAAAGATTGATATATTTCAGTAATTATGTTGCATATAACTTGTAAAAGGATCAATTTTATCTTTTGTAAATTCTGGCCTTTCATCCAAGAGAGCGTTTTTTGTTAATTCTTTGGGGAATGGATATGTCTACAAAGTTTCATTCTAGGTAATTCAACTGAAATTAGATACAGAACTAATTGAAATTATATCGTTACAGGGCTTTGCCCTTCGGAACTAAATTCTGCGAGCTCACATCCTGATGTAGACCTATCTGTTTGCAGTCGTTTGGAATCGGCTTTTAAACTGTTGTCTCTGTATCAGGCGAAGCAAAGAATGACCCCAAAGCGGAAGGGAATTAATAAACAAACAACTAACCAATATAATGTTTTCTTATCTGAAGAGATTAAGTATGAAGTTGATGGTATGACATGGGAATAAATGACATCGAGTCTGTGGATAATATTTTCAGTTGATATGACTATCACTTTTATAGAAAGGTTATTTTCTCCCAGTTATGCAATAACGAAATTGGTTTGGTAGGGACTGGAATTTTTCCTTTGCTTTTCAGGAAAATGTATTCCTATTATTCCTTATTTTGTCATAAGAAGTTCAATGCCATGGATAATACCTATTAAACGCACTTTAAGCAACCACATCGGTAAATTTGTCTTAATAATGATTGCCGATAGCTAAAATTTCGTTATAATCGAACTACGTTTATTTCCTGTAGAATTCATGAGAGAGAACTTTATGCTTTTTAACGGGATTTTTTTTTAATGTAACTGTGTAATAATCCTTTAAAGTATACTGTAAAAAATAAACATAGATAGGAAAAACTTGTCTTAGATAGTCTTTAGACGTTGGGAGATTTTTAATGGCGTCTAATTATGAAATATTTTTGTTTGATACAGTGAGATTTCTATCGAATTGTTCTGTGAAAAGAATAAATTCTGAACTGCATTATATATATATATATATATATATATATATATATATATATATATATATATATATATATATATAATAGAAGTTATTTTCATAACAGTGTAATTAATCCTGCAGTTTTATCTATGCTGCAGGATTTTGTGCTTTTATTTAGCAATTTTGTTTTATAATCTCGATCTTAATAAAATTTCTAATTTGGAATAATTTGTAAGGGAAGGTCTACACTTTTTATCTGTTCCAATTCAAAATCTTCCAATTGTTACCTATGTAACAGCTGATTTTGTTGACATTAATATATTTAAAAATTTTAATGAAGGACTAAAAGCGCTCTGTGAAGGTTTTAAATGTATTGAAGTATCCAAATCATAACCAGAACTGATTTTACAGATGCATGTCACTTGCTAATGACTTACACGTTGATAAATGTTTACATGTCTTTGAAGATATTGCTGTTTGAAACTCTTTGATATATTTGATGTTAAAGTGAGCATTAGACAACGTTTGGACAATTACATTTTAATTAGTTTTTTCTACTTCCTGCAATTAACATAAGTGGACTAGAGTTATTAAGTAAAATACGTGCATTAGCTAAAATTAACAATTAACGTGTTTTTAATGTTTATTACACTCAAATTAGATAGTTTGTAATCTGAAATACATAGCCATATAAGTATCAATTATAATAATAAAATTGCATAATCTGATCATTATTTTTAAATTTCGTATGCTTCATCAAATTAATTGATTCTGTTATTCTAAATAAGAGAAACCATAATGTTTAAAAATGAAAAAAACCTAGAAATTTACGCTCAGAAGTTCTTTGTTTACAAGAAATTGTGTTTTGATATTTAGAAAATGAGTTATATTTATGTGGTTTATATTTGGTTATTATTTTCAGTGCGTGGATTGTCCTATCTATATTTTTAATTTATTTGTTGCCTGGAGCATATGATCCTTGCGAATACTTCAGTTTACACCCAGATTTCGATATATCCGACCATGGCGATGTTTGTCGGTGGTTTCAAAAACCCGACCATCTCACTTCTTAGCAAAATGGTGTCCTGTTATCCCCAAATGGCATGTTTTCACAGTTATTTCGTTAAGCAATTATCCTCGTGTGATTTCCGCCGCGGAACTATAACAGAACATTCCAGAAGCGATTATTAAGTTAATCACCAGTATCTATTCAATTTAAGAACGCATTTCTCATTCATCCGTGATAGAGGCTCGTAATAATTCTCGAGAACGTGCAGAAAATACAGCTGCTAAAGTAGCCATTACATCAACACTCTATTTTACACTCCCATACCAAAAACATGCAAAAGGGAATTTCCAGTATAACTGAGTGCTCTTTAAAACGCAATAAGATTAGTCTACAGGAACCCCTTTCCCTGCCCCCCCCCCCCTTCCACACACACACACACGCGTAACGCGAAAAGAGAGGAACAAACTCAAACAGCCGTAACGTCATTTGTAATAGAAAGAAAAAAAAAGGGGGGGGGGCAGGCAGAGGAGCGAAATTTTTGAAACGTTGGTTGCAGCTGGTCGGAGGGGAAATTCGCCGGCGAGACGGCTGGAGATGATGCGGCTGCACGCGCTGGATGACGCCGCGAAGAATCGGAAGAACCGCCGGTAGAGGAACGCCGATGGAGCGTTCAGCGACTGATCAGATCGTAAGGTGGAGAACTGAGCGGTGGTCTCTCCTATTATGAATTTCAGGTCTATATTTGAAATAATTGTACTATACACATAGAGTAAACGATGATTTGTTTATTCTTTAAGGGGACAGTGAACCTTCAAATCTAACTTTTTTTGTTTTGAATGGATTTGCTTGAAATTTGAATATGTGATTAGTACCACAGATATGTAAAAGTGGTTAAAATTTAATGATGAAATATTAATAATTTATGAATTATGAATTTTTAATTATATAAAAATTGGCCTAATTAAAAACGTTCCATGCGCTTTTCTTTTGCATATAATATGGTAATTTTTATTTACAGTATACCTTATAGAACTAACAATGAAACTTATTGCTTATTTTAAGCATTCATTAAAAATATAAAGAGAAAAAATAATAATAGTGAAAACACCCTTTTTATTACGCAAAATACCTATAAATCATCTTTTCAAGTACAAAATTCAGAAATTCTGAGCTACGAAGCATAATTTTTTTCAATACGATTTATTTAATATACAGTTAAGTATATAAAACTTAAATTTCAAAGCAATACGATAGTTAGAAATGCGCCTGGAGCAGTTTGAATATTCGTTTGACATGAAAATTTTTATTTTGAGAAAAACACATTTAAAGTTATTGCTATTAGTAACCACATAATATCTAAATTAAATACAAATGTCTATAACTAGGAAAGTAATCACAGAAATTAAAAATTCTTTCTGCAACACATTCCTACTTGTCCGTAGTTTCACAATTCAATAAAATAAAAAAAAATCGAATTTTTGGACAAATTTCACAATTTTGAAAGTCCACTGTCCCCTTAATTTACTTTCAGGGCTAAACTCCGAGAACGTGTAAGAAATGCGTGTAAATTGCTTCTTTTTTGTGAAAGCGGGATTGCAGATTTTCATAAAATATGAAACAACATGTGCAGTTGCAGATGAATTATGACGATTAAAATCTCCGATGCATTTTGTAAGTTTTTATATATTTTGTTTACATAAATATTTAGTTACAATACACCTACACATAATTCAATGGAGAAAATTACTAACAAATTCAATTCTTCCAAATTTTTTTATTACATCTGTCGTTTAGTAGAACTATTTCTTCGCTATCAGTGTTAGCAATACTAATAAGGGAAACAATATCTTTCATAGTAGTAAGAAAGACGTCATAGTCTTCAGTTTGAATGTTTTTAAGACGCGTTGATGGATTTAATATGCAAAGGAAGCAAAATTTGAAAAATCTGAGTAAATGCATGTGTATTTGCCTGAATATTAAGTACTTATATATTGATATTTTTACATAGCTATGTCTAACAGTTTATAAGTTTTGGTTCTTTGTAGGGTAATTTCTTTAAAAAGGCAATAGTGCTGTAGCTGACACATCAACCCTCTTTACTCTTAAGCCTTATCTTTTCTTTGTGATGTAATCAAAAATACCACTTTTGGTAATTTGTTACCTTGCTTCTTTCGAAGAAATAATGCTAATTTTTTTCCTTCAATCTGTTGTTATGAATTTGCAGTTTTTGTTTTATACACAATATTACACTGTTTACAGCTGTATTTTGATCTGAGACATAGTTATTAGTTTATCTGGAAAAATAATTTTATCTGAAGCATAATGATTGTGCTAAATCATATTGTTATATAAGAACTTTATGGATCTTTCTTTTCGTCCTATAAATGAATAAATGTATCAATAAAAATAAATATCCCTTTTACTTCATAAGTAAAGGGAATTATATAGGAGAAGTCTTATGCAAATTGCATATCAGTAAAAACTTTTATGACAAAAGCTTTATTTTTTGTTGTGAATAGAAAGTGCACGAGAAAAACAGTATGTATAACAACTGGCATATATTTGACGTACTTTAAAAGAGTACACCATGGGCAGTCTGAAAATTCAAAACAAATTACGAAAAACACTAAGTACCAAACGTGAAGAAAATTTTCGATTACATTCGGTAGAAAGATAAAATTGAACGAAAGGAAACTGAATTTTAAAAAAAGTATTAAATGCCTTACAGAATGTAGGTGTAAAACGTTTTCTCTGAGGCATATTTTAAAACTGTTTCTCTAATTTAATTTTTTTTTCATTTTTTGCTATTCGCTATCATAAAATGCCATTCTGATTAAAAGGATCGTCAAAAAGCATACTGAATTCTGAAAAACAGCCATAATATTTCACTATGGATATCAATTGTTTTTTCATACGGTTCTAATCCCGGTGTGTATAATCAAAGTGAATTAAGTCTGCTCATTCAGTCATATTGGATTTACTTAGCTCAATGGTAACCTATGGAAATAATTTTTCCAATGATAGTTGATTCGGACGTAAAGTGGATTTTTTTTATTTTAACAAATTACACTCCGTAACATAGTAATTTTTGACCGGATATCTTTTTTATTCTGTAAAAGAAGTGCAAATACTATTTTCAAATTGGAATTATTTTGGGGAAAAAAAATTTTGTGTACCATGTTTTAAACGCACATAATTTCCTTTGGTAAACGAAATTTTCTAAAATGAATAAGACAGAAAAGTAAAAAAAAAAATTCTCTATTAAGGAGTACAATTTTAAAAATATCTTTAAATCTAAGCCGACAACGATTGGGGGAAAATTTTTCTCCATAGGTTAACGTTAAGCTGAACGAATTCAATAAGGCTAACCCATCAGCTTAAGTGCTATACATAAATGCATGAAATACAAATTATATTCTCATATTTTAGGGTTTTAAAGTAATTCTATATTTTAAATGGTACTAATTTTTAGTCATTAATATCTGGGTAAAACGTTATAGAAGTGCACCCCAAGGAAGAGGATTTGAAATATTATCTTCGACCGTTTTTCTGTTAAAACAATGTCATGAATCCGTTCTTGAAAAGAAACTTTAACCCGCCAAAGTTTTTAATTCTGCATCACTCAGTCATCATGCATTTCTAGTTTCAAAGTAGCAACTGCCCTTCACATCTGCATTACATTTTCCCCCACACACTCCCATTTTGAAATCGTAATGAGTAATATGATATTCCCCCACTTCTTATATGCGATCGGGCGTGCCTTTTATACCTGTCAGAAAAAAAAGAGGGAAAAACTATAACCTCACTGACTGAGAGTGTATACGGAAGCGTTGGGTGTGTCAGAGTGGAAAAATATATAATATGTCGTACATAATGCATATGGGTCGAGGTTTTTATTTATTCATGCTCTTTTTTTATTGATTTGGTCTTTGTTTATTTAGTATCTGTAATGTTTGTTTCAGTTAACATTCCAGCAGAAGGAAACTAGGAAGTTACTCTGAAGTTATGCGTAGAGAAAGGAAAAGATTAACGCTCAAAAAGTGTCTGCATTTATTCCTTCTGATGTTACCAATCTCGTATCATTTTACGATCTCGTCATCAACTCCTGCTTTTGTCATATTGTAATCCTGTATAATCGCTGGTTTACCACTTTTAAATCACGACTAATAATGAAGGGAAAGGGACAGAAGGGTCAGAAAATCACAACTGCATTAGAAAGGGTGTAACTATGAATCGAAACTGTTTAGAATATTATATCCTTACATGTACAAATAAACCATTCAAAATTACGAAAATGTTGCACTCTATACCTGGGCGCGACCGCTGAAGGGTAAAAAGAAAATTGTTAATGCTCTAAGAGAGAATAAAATGCAAACATTCGCCATTGGATAAGATAAACGTCATAAAGGAATTACAGAATTCATTTTGATAAAGAGAGCGATTAGAGAAAAGTTTGAAAGAAAACGTTAATAGTAAAACAAAGTAAATAAAATGTAACTGCATGCCGTAAGCAAATAAACGTTACGAATGGACTACAAAATTTATCTTGATACAGAGTGCAATTCCAGAGAGATTTGTTGAATTTCATCTATTTCCTTTGTGATGGGGAAATTATTGAAAGTAATGCCTCTTTACAGTGAGTTCCGTTGGTTAAGTTAGTATCCACGAGGTTCCGGGACAAAGTTTTCACTCCTAATTCTGGCAAATGGATGAAGTAGTGCAGTGAACAATTTGCTTTTGGAAAACTAAGATTATTTCTTAGAAAAAATAAGCAACGTCGAGGAATTTAAAAAAAAAGAAGCACCTTACACAGGCCAACAACATAAGTAGTTTATCTCAAAAAGAGAGGGAAATATGAAAAATAAGACACTGGAAAAAACTTTTTCTAGCATAGTCAGAAAAGTTCAAATGGGGAACTGAATTTTCTGACATGGGGGGGGGGGGAGGGGTCTGCATACATGGATTCGAGCCCCATTCCGAATTTCTCGAAATGTTCATCCTCAAATTTGAAAAATAAATAACATTTCAAATTTTAGGTGAAGACTCTAATGCTGGCACTTGTAATGCTTTTAATTACAACAAAGTACAACAAAATAATCCGGAAAGTCTAAAATGTTACCGACTCTGAAGATCATATAGATACTACGAATACCAATTTTTCATTTTATACGTTAATTTTGTTAAATGTGTGAACTGTTCCCCCCCCCCTTCCTAAGAATTCAATTTTAAAGTTCTTATATTCGATATATTCACTTCTAATAAATGCATATTCACCTAATCCTCTGACTTTCGTTTTTAAGTTAAATA
>OU015492.1:11183829-11223829 GCA_907164885.2 Dolomedes plantarius
CTTCTCGTAACCGAGGGTATATATTAACTCCTCGCAGTTTGTGAAAGGTAAAATATGTAAAAACTTGGTAGCCATTTCAACTGTCGGTTTAAGATAAGGTCCGATCTGTGAAAGACCTGGTTGGTTCTTGTTTGTTTTGTTTGTTTGTTACGGAAAAAGCTATATTGGATGATCTCTGTATATGTGTAATGTCGCTTTTAAATAAATCTAAATCTTAAGTTAGGAAAGACTAGCTACCACATATTCCTTTTTCGGTATCAGTACTATGGAAACATATTTCTTCGTTTGGTATCAGTACTATGGAAACATATTAAAAGGTTGAGATTATAATATTTTAAAGTCTTTATGAGAGGAATAAAATCTAGAAGAAGCGGTTAAAATGTTTAAAGAAAAAGATACGAATTAGAAAGAGCCTTCGCACTGTAAAATGCACGAAAAAATAATGAAAAATTAAGACCCTTTAAAATTAGAGATATTGTGGGTGAAAACTATTGATTTTAAAAAATCAAAGTATTAAATTTAATGAATTCCGTGTGCGTGAAGCCTCGACATAACCGCATTTAAAGTATAGCCGTCTCTCAGCAACTAAGTTGGTCTCTATGTGCAATATAAAGAGTACGCGCCAAGTCATAAAGGGATATGCAAATGATGTAATGAACAGCAGATAGTGCGATGATGTAAATTCTTCGTACACAGAAGCCGGAAAAAAACTCTAATGGTGGAATTATTCTAAATTTTTTATGGTGACAGACAAGATGCAAAGTTAATATAATAATAATAATAATAATAATAATAATAATAATAATAATAATAATAATAATAATAACTGTCTTCCATGAACTGGAGGGCAAAATTTAGATCCTTGAAGATAAAAAGAAATTGCCTTGAACGGACCTTAATGAACGCTTTTGCAAAGATATACATCTCTAGTGTACCTAGAAGCTATGGAACTAGAAAACATCCTTGCCATGGCCTCTTCAGCATAGCATAACCGACGCGTGTGCTAGAGATCTTATTGTTGACTCTAACAACTGGTGAACAGCTAGTTAACGCTGCTTAAAAAATTTTTTCATGATAGGTCGATGTTTAACAGTAGTGACAGTGATACTATACCATCAGTTTCATTCTATTTTTGCATCATTAATGAAAACTAAACATATCTTTAGAAATTTTGCCAACAAAACAAGACTGAGTATTTTGAGTACGGGAAGAAAGCTGATTAATACACCTTATACATAGCTCTGATGGAGAAGTTTTACTAATCATATAAGCATAACAAAATAAGCTTTATTAAATTAGTACACCATAACGGGAAAGTTAGTTTGAAAACCTTTAAATTTTGAGAAAAGTTAAAAACATGCAACTTCGACACAATAATCTTTTAGAAATTAAAAGCCCAGTATTTCTTTTAGAAGAAAAAAATATTTCAGTATTCTGATTAAACAACTGAAGGAATAATTCTTGCTCATCTGTCCTTTTCCCGAACAGAATTAATCTTTATTAGTGAGTAATAACCAGAATAAAAGTATTGAATTATTCATCAGCAAAAATTTTTCAGACAATGAGACAGCTACGCTAACAAGGTATTACAACAGGGGGGAAAATTGAATCCCCCTGTACTTCATAACCATAACTACAAGACACTATAGCCTCCTAACAGGAAGAATAAACAAGGACTATTAGCGGGTCCAGCGCGTGCCTGAGATCAAGTCAAACAGCAATCAACGAATATTATATACAAAAGCGTTCACGCATGGAGTTTTCGTATGATCACCGACGGGAAAAAAATGATAAAAAAATAATAAAAACCATTCCAGAAAGAGGCCAATTTTCTGTGTCTGCCATACGACGCGATGGTCGAAATAAAGGGGGTTGTAAGCAAACTTAAAAAAGAAAATTGCAGACTGACTTTTGCAGAATGTCTGAAATAGAAGTTTTCTTTTTTTATATAAGAAAAACGTTTCTCTTGAAAAGAGTTGGCGTTTAAAAAAAAACTTCTTTGACCCATTTCAACTATTGTGTCTCCAAGACACATAAAGATTGCCTTCTAACAAAATTTCGCCTTAAGCAGGTTAATTTCCGTTAATTTCGCATATTTAGACATTGAAATATCAATACAAACCCGTAAACGCTATTTATATTAACCACAAATGCATAGTGTTTACATAAATAAGATCATAACAAGATAACACGTTTGTTCAATGTGAGATACGCAAGGGCGTATCTCACATTGAACGTATCACATTGAGCGTATCTCACATTTTTATATAAATAAATTTATATAAAAAAAATTCAGTTACTTATATTTCTCTTACATTGTTTCACTCATACGTACATACAGGCTTAATAGAAACAAAGAAAGGGTCAAAAACAACTATCGTTAACCAAAATAAGTTTATAAAAAGAGGAAAAAATTTAATTTTTCCATTATTAAGATCGTAATGCAACACATTTATACCTTTCCAGAAACTATCAAGGCAAGTAAGCTAAAATTTAAATTCACTTAAATGGGGAAGCAAATAGTTGGAAGAGAATGCATAATTACTTATTCAATGGTGTTAGAAATAGAAGAAATCTGGTGTAAAAACATTTTTAGGAATAAGAATATTCCTAAAAATTAGTACCTTTCGACGAAAGAAAAAGAATTATATTCTGAATTATTTTTCTGATTGTCACAGAGAATTTACAATCCATAGTTAATGAATCCTAAAGTTCTAACCCTTTCGAATTAAGCTTCTTGTTTTATATGTATTCTCATAACTAATAACAAGAAATAATGTAATTAAACTCTTCAGTTTAGTTAATATCAAATAATTCGACTAATTACATTTCATCGCTTTTTTATTTATACATCTAGATAGCCTTTCTTTTTTCATCACAGTTGTAATTTTTAGCCTTTAAGGAAAACAGTCGCGATTTTGGAATATTATGGAAGATTAACATCGTATAAGTCTTAATTTTAGGTTAGCAAAACAGTTCTCAAATTTCTTGTAAGAATTTATATGAGAATACAGGAATTTGTGTTAGAACGACATTCTGATAGGACCGAGTACAAAATCCTGGTCTCCCAACCTGAATGTCTGTATATATCCTAATTATTTTGATAGCCTCAGAATTTGTTCACTGAAATCCTAAGACTAATTTTCTTCTCGAATAGAAACCTTGTTATTTTATAACAAAATCGTTATGATCGCACATATCTCTTAACCATTTCCAACCGGCCTAGTTAATAGGTTTAAATCGAGGCATATATAGGAAAATTTAGATGTACATTAAAATTGAATCGGATACACCATAAACTTAAGGCTTTCACCTAAAAGAAAAATTGCATCAAAATTATAAATAAGGTGAATTTTAACACTACTTAGTCACTACGAAGGAAGTTTTATGAAAAGTTGCAAATACTCTGACTCTTCCAGTTTTTATGAAAAAAAAATCTGCATGTTTGCTACATATCAGCATTTTAAACTTTTAGAGACTCATATAGCCCACTTCCTTATTCGAACTTAGCAGGACACTTTATCCTACCGATTTCTTTATCTTAGCCCATTACACTGCTAAGATAAAGGAATATATTGTATTTGATTTTTACACAGACCAGTTGTATGTTATGGGAGAGGATAATGGATAAATCCCAAAGATTGCAATCGAGGGGTTGTTATAGTGACATCTCCTAGCAAATTAAGAAATTTCGACTGTGAAAGAGGGGGGGGGGGTAGGTCACTGTCATACGCTGGAGAATCTGAGGTTTATTACAGAAGTTCATGGTGTCTGCGTCGTGCAGGGTGCTGAACGTTCACCTGAAAATCGAAATATTTCGGGATCCCCCTCACTGGTAAACCAACTGTATTTTTTCAAATGGAAAAAAAAATCATAAATGTTATAGAATAAAGTTGATTTAAATTTATACTCGTTTATAAAACCTTACGCTGCACTCGATGACTTTTTATTTTGGTATTTTTCTTTTTTACACCAATAAAAATCCGTTGAAGATATTTATGAATTGTATTAAAATAAAGCTGTGAGAATGAAATTTAAATACAAAGAAAAAAAAGAGTATAACATCGCAGAATATTAAAGAGTATCATGTAACTGGAATATTTTATTATTGCTAGTTAAGGGCACAGTTTAATAAGATAAGTACGCTCCATCGATTTGCAGATATGAGAACCCGCTAATGTCGCCGAAATATTAAATCCCGGTTAAAGTCAGAGCGAGGTCTTATTCAATAAACGTCATCGGAACCGTCCTTTTGACTATCTGATGAAAAGTTTTCCTCCTGGCCGAAGAGTGGCACACGCCAGTGCGTGTGCGACCCTCTGACCTTAACTTCCGAGCTAAGAAATGGATGAAAGCCGAGCAGACACTAACGCACGCTCGAGGTAGATAAGATGGGGAAAAAATATTGCCAGGCCTCACCAATTGATCTGGGAACCACGGAAGCGTGAAGCTGCGTTGTCGACTGCACACGCAGGTAATTGTAGCATTTATAACCTGCATCAGGTTTTTGCCAGCCGTCCCAGCGAAATGAGGGAAGCTGTGAAAGTGGTCTTTATAAGAAACGAGAGGGGAAGGAAAAAAAAGAGTGGGTGATGAGGAGGAATTTCAGATTATGAAATTCAAAGTTGTCTCTCCGAAGGAAGAAGGAGGAAAGAAAGTATAATAAAAAAAAAGAGACAACATTCGCCAAGTCCATTAGGAGGGGAAGGGGGAGATTTCAGTTCTTTTCAGTGATTATGTTAAGAGGCGGGGCCGTAAATATGATACTGAGGGAATGTTGCAACACAAAAAAAAAATGCACAACCACGATGTTTAAATAGAAAACCCTATATCTAGGCCTCTTTCTTTATATAAAATGGATATGACAACAGAAGATGGAATTAAAAAGAAAGCACAACAAAAAAATTAAAAAGAAGATAGATTAACCTTTTCTTTACGGGGTGGGATAGCATGTATCCCAAGAATACGGGCCCAAGAATGAATGTATATATATATATATATATATATATAGAGAGAGAGAGAGAGAGACAGACTATATATTTATATACATATGCATTTGCATATATACACATGCACACACACACACATGTATATATGTATATGTATATATATATATATATATATATATATATATATATATATATATATATATATATATATATATATATATAACCCCTATAATGCCCGTTCTTACAAAGGGGGAAGGGAATTTCCTATTCTAAAGAGGGAATCGGAAAAATGAGCCCCGTAAGCTAAAGGTTAAAAAATTAAAATAATACTACATCCATAGCCAGGTACAAGAGCGACTCTCTTCTACAAAAATAGAAAAATGTCGTGTAATGAGAACTTAAATTATTTATACTGATAAAAAGTTTAATAAATTTCAACCCTATCTGACCCAAGGTCGTTGATAAACAAAGAATTGTTTCTGGAAAGCGAGATCTATTGTAAAGATAAAAATCGATAAACTATGGGTATTGCTTTTGGCGTCACTCGTATGTAGTACGTTTGCCTAAATAATCTTTGATGATATTGAACTCTACTCTTTTTTCTACACAGAGGAATCCTTTTGCATTGGGAGTTTTCTTATTTACAAAAGATTTTTTATACCTGATCAACAATTTTAGAAAAGCATAGCTGACCAAAATGAGGTGGAACGAAAAGGAAATGGAAAAATTCACCCATGGGAAGCTCAGCACTAATGAATGCAATGAAATATAAATTCAACGAAAATGAAATTGTAAAACAATATCTCTATCCCTTATCTCATCATCAGCAGTAAAGACAATGTTTTGTGGTTGAGTAATATTTTGAATGCATGGACCATAACTCTAAATACCCCTGAGTTCTATGTTTCTTTTCGTGATATATTAATGCATATGCTGCATAATATACATACTTAAGTGAATACTTCCCACGTATTAAATATCAGATATACACATAGAGTAAACTTTCTCTAATATACGTTTAAGATTTAAGTGTTAGATGCCTAAGTAACACTTAAATCTTACTTACATATATATCTTATAGACTTAACTTTAATGTTTTTCTTCCATTAAAAGAATAGCATAAGTTGAATATTACTTAACGATATCCATTTAGAAATGCGTTCATATTTCAGCAACGTTAAACCAAGTTATGAGTCAAAGGCTGAAATCTAATTTATACCCATACGCAGATGAATGTTACAAACATATCGAAACATTGAAGTCAAGAAACACGACACACGCTAAAAATATATATATAATTTACTCTCTGATTTATGAGGTTTATTAACTATTTCTTACTAAGACTCTTTGAAAGCAACAAGATTTATCTAGTATGTGAGGGGGTGCATCCATATACCATAACACTAAGTAATCTCGTTAAATATCAAACATGATGGTATATTGAAGCTATGCATAATACCACAAGACGACTGATTAATTTAAGTTGTTCGAAAATGTTTGTTCGTATGTACATTAAATACATTTGCATAAAATATTTTCTTCCGTCTGATTTATTGGGCCTCCTTGTCTATTGGTTGTAAGCCAGACACAGGGCAGTCCATAACCAGGCCCCCCAAAAAAACTCGGCAGCCCCGATACAAGCCAAACAAATACATATCTTCAGAATAAATCAACCGTGAGCATTCCGTTCCCTTTTGAACAGCTAATAAATATTTCATCAAGCGATATATTTCATCCTGGGTCATTTTCTACCACCGATGTCTTCTTTTACTTATTTCTGATCGGGGGATGAGGGGTGAGGGGGTGGGGGTGGAATATCTTAGATCAGAAGGAGGGGTGCTCCAAGACATCTGATGAATGGCCTCTAATGGGAGGTCATGTGAACGGTAATTTTTAGTGAGTCGGAGTTTTGGTTTTAGAATGTATGGGTGCGTTGTGTTCCACCAGTCATAATGAATTCGGCCGCATTTGTAATGGAACTGAAATTATTTTTATTTCAACTTTTGAAAGTACGTTGGGATGAGAAATGGGGCAACTTTTGAGGCCATTGTATTTAATATATATATACATATATATATATATATATATATATATATATATATATATATATATATATATATATATATATATATATATATATATATATATCAGGCCAGATCGCGAATCGTGCATGCAGCAGTATGTAAAATGACTTAAACAAAGCAATACTATGTAATCGTTTTACAGTAATGTTAAAATTCCCGTTGTTTTTAAATCATTTAATTTGAAAAAAATTAGTATACATGATAAGCTAATACTGTACTTTTAAAGACTTCTCAACATTCTATAATAAAGAATTTTAGCTCACGTTTATACATCTATAAATGGGTACAAACATTCATTTCCTCCCACATGTATACTTAAATATGTATAAATATGAGTATGAATGTGATATATTCCATAACAAAGGACCTTAGCTCACGTTTGTACATGTATAAACATTTGCAATACGTATTCACGGGCATACTCGTACACACACACATATACATGTATTCATGCAATAAATCGAAAAATCAGGCATCGACCTCCTTTGAATTTAAATATGTACATGCCTTCTAAACGTACTTTATATATGTTAAGGCCTAAAAATGATACTTAAAGCATTAGTATTTATAATTTATAATATAAGATTCCTTAAACTAAGAAGAAAATCTGGCGGAATTTGGGCATACGTAAAAAGTGCCGCGTCAATTAATAGCAACGCAACTTTAAAGAATGCTTATAATTGAATTAATAGATACTTATATTTAAAACTTTAATCGGTTTTCCAGTTTTATAAAATATAAGAAAATGGGCTGTAAGTAATGTTATAGTAGTCGAGAAGCGATATTTAAGCGACATACAGCAAAATTTGTCCTTACTTGCCTGTAAGAATATAATCACCGCCACTCAAAGAACAACTAAATTTAAAATTGCACTGAAATACACTGTGTGTCAGTGCTAGGATATATAAAATATTCTATTTACGTGATTTAGTTCTGTAAAGGATAATTTTTACCGCTTTTTTAACGAAATATTATTCATAAGAATCAAATCTAAATGTGTAAGTTTAACAACACAAATATAATTTTATGTGTTATGATCATGGAATAATTCTGTTAAAGATTGTTTACACGAGTAATATTACAGATTTGACAATCACAAAATTTAAGCTCTCCTTTAAATCAACTTTTGGGATATTTTGTCTCATAACATTTTATATGTCATATAATATTGTATTAATAAACAGGAAATCCAACGTAAATAAAGCACAAATAACAATAAGGTGCAATTTTGCATACAGCAGTTTCGAAGCTGCAAAGGAGATTCTTCATCAGTGCAAATAACTTAGTGGCAGCTCAAAAAGCCGAAAACTAAGCCATTGGCTTAGTTTTCGGATGCTTCTTCTGAAGCTCCTTTGCAGCTTCGAAACGGCCGTATGCAAAATTGCACCTTATTACTATTTGTGCTTTATTTACGTTGGATTTCCTGTTTATTCCTCGAGCACAAAGGTTTTGTCTTTTCTTTTCAATATTGTATTATATTGCGTTTATCATTTTGTAAATTTCAGTTTTGTGAATTTAAGATAATTTTCTGTCAGTAATATCGCGGTAAACGCTGAAAATTGTTTTTAGATTGAATACGAAATAATTTAGTGGGCAGACTTGGACTTTATCACATATGTAATTAAAGCTTTGTATATTTTTTAAACATTCAATGACTAAATACTATTCTACTGAATAATTCTGAAATTGAAACGAGTGTTTGAAAATAATTTATTTAAAGCAGATTAGGAAAAAAGAGCTAAAAAGATCGGACATACATATTCTTTACCAATCCTTTACTGGTTTATCACAAAAGCATATTCCAATATCCTGAGAATTCTTAAGTCAGTTATTTTATAAAAATGTTATTTACCCACATCCATTCACCGAGTATAATCTTGATAGCCTAAACCTTTGCCTACTATTAATAAATTGAAGTCATAGATGAATGTTGAAAAGATCTGAAAAATATTGCTCGAGAATAACTCTTTTTTAAAGCCTTTTTTGAACTGTACATGCATGTTGGGTACAAAGAGCATATCAATATCTATGAGTTATCGCTTTACGGGAAAAATAATGACATCAGTTTGAAATGTGACAATTTATGACCGATATTTTTTTTTCATCCAATTCACACATCTCCTACACATTTCAAAATATAACATCTAATTCAACTGGTGAACATTAATTCATATCTCAATATTCAGTTCTTTGTTGCTTGATAAATCCGACTCTACCTCAGTTTAAAAATAATAGCACTGGATCCATTTATAACTGCGATAGGGAACGTTTTAATGAGAAAGGGAGATTTTCTTAAATATGCAAGTAAATAAGTAAATAAAATTTTCCCCATTCATGATTCCGTAGATAATGATATCCAAATGCTCTCAAATCCGTTAAAATCGTCCAACCGAGACGCAGAAAACATAATAACAAAATAATAAATAACAGGAAAAAAAATCCGCTCGTAGTAAAGAAATATGCACATTTACTACAAACGCGCACGCTTAAAAAATAAAATAAAACCTCCAAATATAAAAACGCGGTTATTTATTGCATAAAAGGAACATTAAATATGGCTTTCCCGTTGCGCAATAAAAGCAAAAGTTTCCTTACCAGCTCATAGCATGTGATGAAACGCCCCGCATTTAATGGGCCAATGGACAATCCATCATAAAGCGTCTTATTCTGGAAGGCAGGGACGCTCATATTTCACGTGTGGTTATTTATCATTGAGTTTCATGTGTCCCAGTCTCTGGCTTCAAAGTGGTCACATTACAGCGTTACAGCGTCTGCAACAGTTGGACTGTGTGTCCCACTTTTTTGGATGATAGTCGTTTAGGTTAAGAGCTAGCTGGAAGGGACTTAGTCTCGAGAATCCGTCGCGCTGAGTGGTAAACCCTGATGGCTGAATCACATTTTTAGTATAAAATATGGTATTCTTGGATTGGTCAACATAATTCTTTTTTCCAGACTTCGCTGCATCGCCCCAGATAGCGTTAAAAGAAAGCTGATTCATAATATCGTGGTATGATATTCAGTTTCAGCATGTGATTCTGAATATTATATTTCGATACACCATGTGACCATTTTAATGTCATATGAAAAAAAAGGATGAATTTTATTGTTCCTTAGAAATACCATTTACGTGAAAATACTATATAAAAAATTTTCACAGAGTAAATAGATTGAGAGGTTTTTCAGTGGAATAATTTGACTCTAAGGACATTTTTTTTAAGAAAAGGAGGCGATAATCACCCACTAATAAACTGATAGGACGATAAGTTTGAGAAAATAATAGTCAAAAAAGGAGAATGAAGAATTCTCCTAATTAGAATAATTTATTAATTTTTATTTTTAAATCTTTAGAGTTATTAACAAGTGTTCGCTTAGTTAGAATGGGTTCTAGTTGTTCAGACATAAATGGAAACTCGTAGTGTTGCTTAGAAAAATAGTGATCGCTGGACATATTCAGTACCATCTTTTCAATCTTATATCCAAAGCAAAATATTAGAGAAAGCCTAAACATTGCCTATGTTCGAGGAAAACCGTATAAAGAGACAACAAAAATGTTATTTTTCTTATCCATGAAAAGAATAAATATGAGTATCGTTTAACTGCACATTTTAATCTCACAAAAACAATTTCAAAACTGAATTTGATTCTGCTTAGAATTCCTAGAGCTCTGAGTTTCATTAGCAATTCATTGACGTTAAGCACGTTTGTATGGAACAGTTATAGCAGTTATATCGAACATGTAGAGAACTATAACAGCGTAAATGACAACTTCTTAATATCCACAAAAGGATGGGAAAATGGCCAGTAGTTTATGACAAATGCATTTGTGATTTACACTTTGAGACAATACCATGTAATGCTCCGCAGCCTGGAAAAAAAAATACACATTTATTAGGCCGACACTAGTTGCTTGTTTTTCTTTTTTAATATTGTGGATTTTATGAAGCTGTTATTTACAATTTTTTAAAACATGTGTGTTACAAATGAAATGTCTCTCATTAATGTTAAATTAGCGTCGTTGAAAAGCGAATAACTATTATCATTTGAATATATAATACACGAAGTACGACTTTACAGCCATTCGAAATTTAGCTTTCCAGCTTTTGAAATTTCTATGGAGAAAACTCGAAATATCTCCATAAGCTCGCAAATATACCTGTCCTGGAAAAATAAAAAAAAACTCTCTTAATCTCTTCCAGCCACAAGGAAGAGGATTGTCCTGCATGGTCAACGTTCCGTTCGACTGGCCGTTAGAGCGCTGGTCATCCAGGCATTGACCTTTCCCCAACCCTTCCCAAGGGTGCAAGCCAGCGGACCGCCTACCCACTTCTGTTTGATACTACGGAAGGCAATTTTCACACGCGTTTTCACGGGCAGGGCTCTCTCCTCGTTACGTTATTGATTGCACAAGAGCGCTTCTCCGCTTTTTGGCTTTCAGTTTTTCTTATTTTGACTGCCTGTGTGTGTACGCGGAGCAGTCCAATAGAGCAGGTAGAATGGGTCGGGTTGGAAACGGTGAAAGAGGGGGCAATTATTTTCCTCCGCAGCCTTGCGGATTTCGGTGGTTTCGAGATATCTCGGTCGACAGGGCCATTTCCCGTCCATTTATCTTACAAGGCATAAATATTTGGGAGTATCCAGAAACAATGTTTAATTTACACCCTGTCGGTTTTAAATGTGGACCATATGGAACTTTGTAGAGGAGGTAGATATAACTTTAATGAAAGCGTACAACCGAAAGTGGTTTCATATATGGCGTGGTGTATAATCTTAGATCAGAGTTAAATTATTTTTGTGCGGAATTTCGGAGAGAATTCTCAAACATGAATATGGTTTACCTTTAAAAGGTCGAGATGCCTCGCTTTAGACGAGCATGTATGTATAAACTCTTGTGAAATAGAGTCATGTATGTCGTGATAATACACACGAGCCCATAAAAAACCATAGAAAATACAACATTCCTTTTTAATATGTGGATAATTATGTATTTTAATTCTTTTTAGGGTGCTTATTGTCCGTTTATCTTAACGATCAGGCTATTTAGAAACACAATGTTTGATTTACTGTTTATGACCGTGCTACTGAGCCCAAATAAACTGTATTTTTTTGCATCATACAACATGATTTATTGCTAAATTTGCTGTCGTTCATATATGTATATATTGTTTTTCTAATATATACAGGAAATGTTATAAACGCTTCAAACAAATGGTTACGATTTCATTTAATGTAATGTTTTGGGATTTCTTAGCATTAGGAGCAATTCTATGTATCTCTCGACATGATCTATCTGTATATATCTAAATGTAGTTAGTTAATCACTCCACAATAAATTTTAAATAAATTATCCTCCTTCTAATTTGAACGTTCATAATATTTAATATAATTATAACTAGTCTAAAACTTCCTGACCCGTCTGATGGAGAGGCACACTTTTGCTTTAAAACTTCCTGTTTAGTATTTTTCCGGTACTTAATTTTTTTTTAAATAATAAATTGAAAAAATAAGTTTCTTATATTATATTAATTATTCTTTTGAAGATTTACGATTAACACTCGCATTTATTTTTATGTCACTGCTCCTAAATACTCAAGTGCTAAATGAGTTAAAAAATGCCTTTCTCGTTTCCATAAAGAATAATTTTATCTACGGTTTTACTATATTTAGTTGAATGGGCTAAAATAGATTCTCAAATAGAATAAAATTCTTGATTGATTATGCGATATAATTGTCCTGAATCTACAAAACATTATTGAATTTTTCCATATATCTTGTATTTGATCTTTTTCTCTGTCTATTTATTTCGGTTTATAACTTGTAATATCACAATCATCAGAAGCATATTTTTACGCTAAGTAGTGTTAAGTACTTTTCTGGCATTTGACGTCAATTTGTTTTTAGAGGTAAAACGAGGATTTTAAATAATAATGAACAGAAAATGTATCAGTATATAAATTCTATAGAGTTGAAAACCGTTTAACAGTGCAAATTTTTATAAAACGAAAGATTTGCACCTCAAATAAATTCTTTGTTAATGAGAAAAAAACCAATGTTAGTTAGTTCCAATCACATTATTTAATTTTTTAAGTATTCGTAAATAAATTGGATTTTGTGATATGCGTAAGCGCGACTTCAAAATATAATCAAGAGAATAGATGAAACAAAATACAGTGACGCAAATATTAAATAATATTGCTTAATAGTGCTTATCAAATATGTCGGAGAAAATCTACAAACGTTTTGAAGGATATTCTCATCAAAATAAATCCCCATTCTTCAATGTTAAATGCATATATATACTCCAAGACTATAGTAGTTATTGTTTCCCATCTCAACCTATCAAAATTACAAAATGTTAGAAATAGAATCTGATATAAATTCTCTTAAAGAAAGGTGCAAACGCAAGGCTTAGGTACAAAAAATTATAAATGAAAATTTTTAAAAATGAAACTGAAATCCGAAATGTGAAATAAAACCAAACTCAGAAAATCTGAAAAAAGTTAAAGGAAATTAACAGCTAAACTGACATTATAGTTCAATAAAAAAGCAATGCATGATATATTGTCGGCTCTTTCAATGAAAAGTCGAATTTTGTTTCCAACATACACACACACCTGTAGATGTGCTGCGTGAAAAGCAAAACTTTAGCAGTCAATATGAAAATTAAAGATTTGCAGCCTTAAATAAAAATGAAAACTTTCAGCTTTAATTTAAATACAAAGGTTTACTATTTAAAATGACGCGGCATTTGTTTACTACGTAGAAAAAGCACAAGATACTAGTTAGGAAGTTAAAATAAAAAGAAAGATGAATAAGAATATCATTTAGTCATATCACATGTGTTCAAAATACTAAAACGGGAAAACATTAAAAAAAAAGTCAATACACACCCATCTTTGCCAACCTGTATCTCACATCCAGCAAGTAGTTGTAATAAGCTAAAGGCAGCAGATCCATTTTAGGTCGAGCAGATTTCAAAAGTCAAATATTGGTTCGACAGACGATAGAATTTGTATGTAAGAGTAGTCAAAGTTCAAGAGGTGTCTCTTAATAAGTAGAAGAGTATTTCACACATAGTCTACTTTATTTGCTCCTTTTCTCTCCTGAACAATTGCAGAGATTCAATTGCCGTGCAATGTGTTCTTAATTTCGATATTCCAGCCATAATATCAGAGGGAAAATATAGACACCACGTGACTAAATACATGATATTCCGTTAAGTTCATCAACGTTTTCCTTACAAATAATCTAGCTACAGTGACTTTTAATTTGTAACTCCCGTTCCTTAGTATATGCAATTTCTATTTAAAAGAGTAGGCATTTTTTATATAGCATATATTTCCTTTTGCATTCTATAGATAGAGTTGTGTAAATCTCGTAAAACCCTTTCTCTATCCTTTTAGATCTCAGAGGATTACTTGCAGTTTGTTTTTATTAATCAGAAGTATTTTTTAATCAATTCTTTAATATTCGCAGTTATATGTGCTTTCTGAATCTACTGCTATAACTCCTAAAAGTTACAACATGGTTGACTCAATTTATGCATCAATTTTTATCCAAACTAATTGTAAGCATGAATGTGTTCTTCATATTCTTTTGTGACCAAAAGGAGCTCATTATGAAATACTAATTAGTCTATTAATTTTACAATTAACCAATTTCAAAAAATCCTTGAGTCTGGTTAATTATATTCAAATCCAAGTGATGTATTTCTGGAACAGTTTTCTTTGTGAAGTAAAATCCTCCCAGTATTCTCGAAGGGAAGTTTCCCTCTATGACAGAGAGAGAGGGGCAGGAAATTGATTAATAATGGAACTTCGGCGGTGAGAGATAAGAAAATTAAATACCACGCATTCTGAATGAAGATTAATAGCGTGTTTAAATATTGTTGAGATGATGGATCAGAGGCTCATACAATATCTGGTTCCTATCCAACAGTTTCATCAAGTTCACCTGGTCGTCAAAAGTGGAGGTAGGAACAAATAGCAGTCTGTGCACTGAGCAGTGAATCAGATGTTATAAATTAAACAGTCGCTCTGGTTCTTCAGACGAATATAATTATGAGAGCTCGAATAATATACAAATATTCATCATCAAACTGAGTCCATCGCACTTTTTGCACTTGCAGTGAATGCAAAGTTTTAAAGCTTATTGAAGTTGCCTGCATAAATCTTTAACTAGAAACCATTAGCTTTTGAAAATTCGATAACAAATACTTGATAATCACACTTTTCATGTCCGTTTGCACATTCGGTCATTAACCTTTGGGGAAAATAAGTGACCTCTAATTATTATACATAAGATACTTAATTAGGACAAGAACTCTTGAGCAGGTTAATCTCTCTATGCTTATCATTTTTCAAACAATCAGAGATTTAATTATTTTTTTCAAATTTTTTTACGTTTTATAATTCATACTTCTTACATATCAATGTACAGTATTCCTCAGTATATTCGTGAGAATACTTCCTAAATCTAAAGCATATATATTTTTTATTCGTGAGATATATATGACAGCAACATATGTCTTTCGTCGATTTTAAATTAAAACATTTACAGTTAATTTTATATATTTTTCTAATCTTACATTCAGATTAATAAATTTTCCAGTTATTTAGTATGGCATAGAATTATCTCAAGTCATCGCTAAAATAAGCATAAGAGTAACAGAACATTCTACATACTTTGCAATTGCTAAACATTATGACTATCAACGATGAATAATTAAATATAAAGTGTTCTCTCATCTATTATATTAACTAGGATTATAATAAACATACAAAATGTAACATTTTAATGCAATATTCCCATCAATTAAAAGGGATTTCAAACTTTTTACTGAGCAACATTTAAAAAAAAACTTCTTTTAATGTTTTGTTCTAATTATACAGTAGATGTTCAAATATAAAGTTATGGGTACCTCTTTAATTAAAACTCATTCTTATTTAGCTATATTTAAAAATTCAATATTTAATAACTCTAGGAAAATTCAAAAAAATTTTCATATTTCTTGAGAATCATAAATTGTTACTTGTCTTTGCCTTAACTCTGCCCGTATAAAATTATTTGTCAGATTTTGACTTATTTAAATTTTGTAATAAAAGTGATTATATCAGAACCTTTATATAATAAAAATAGCAGCTTTGTTTTAACTCTGCTATTACTTTGCAAATAATGCATTCATTCCTATTTAGGCTAAAAGTTTCCAACTCTATGAATACTCCTTCGTCAAAATGGCATATTTCAAAAGTTACCAGTATAAATGGATTCTAAAATGCATCTTCATTCTTCTTTAGTAAAGATCAATTTATAATCCCCTCTCAAAACTATTTCTCTAGTGGTAAGGAATCCTAAACAACAATATTTTTTTACTGAAGAATTAAAGAAACTTCTCCAAGACAAAACTGTAGTGAATTCAAATTAATTTACTGTCATTTTCACTTATATATTTAATGCTCATTATAAAGTAGGAGGGACTCAAATTCATTGCGGAAATGTAATAATTTTCAACTTTCTATCAAATGTAGAAGACAGCCCATGAGAAAGTTCTTTCACAACAAAGTGATGAATGATTACTAGAAGGTGACACTAAATAGTCTAATAATTGATTTTTTTTCTGGCAGTTATACCTTTTCCAAAAATACGCTAAAATCAGTGTCAAAATATATTCAATTTTGATTTGCTAAAAATTTTTCTAGCTTGATATTTTATGCTCCTTAAATTGACATGATTGGATAATGCTTTTAACCATTGATTTTCCAATAAAAGCGTAGTTTCCATTATATAACATGCATATATTTAAAAAAATTTCTGATAATCATAATCCATTTTTTTCAGCAATTAACTGCAATAAAAAACGTAAAAGCGAGATTTGCAAAAATCTTTTAAGCGACAGTTATACGTTGCATCATATACAGTTATAAAATCAAAATTCTTTCTAAAATATGCAATCTATCGACAGTTTAACTAATAATTTACCCTTTTTTCCATTTATAATTTCATTAAGATGTTTCCTTGCATCAAATACTTTTAGTAGTGATTAAATAGTTCGTAAGTGTTATTCATAGCACTAAAAAAATATTTTGCTTCGTTGATAGTTTCTAATCACTTGTGTCAGTTTTTGTTTAAATATTTTCTAGATATCAGACAAAGTATTCAGGACAATCTAATGACACAAATTCCAATTATCGTTCGACGTCAAAGTTTATTGATGCTAGTCATAGATCCTCGATCTTATTGCGTCACTTTTTAAAGAGAAATAATTTTTTTTAAAAGAAAATTGCAGAGTTGTATTTCCCGTAGATTTAATGTATAAAATATTTGATAGTTTCGTTGACAAAATATCATTCAATCACGTGAATAATTTCTTCGAACAACTCAATTTTTAAAAGAATTTTTAAATCTATAACACATTTTTTGTAGTAATCATACCATTGATTCGAAAGATACCATATTTAAAGAGTCATTTATCAAAACGAAGCAGTATTTATACATTAGTGCATGGCCCCAATAGCTTCAGAGATTATTTATCTTAGAAGTTACGCTATTAAATACATCTGATAAAGTATATGCACGATGTGTTGCCTTTTTTAAACAAACTTCCGATTTATTTCTTCAGTAATGAACTGTTTAGTGAAATCTGAGACGTATCTATGAGTTCAAAAACAATTCTGTCGAAAAAAAAAAGTTTTCAACTCCCACTGGTCACTTTGCTGAGTTCCAGCAAGTTGCAGCTTGTCGCTTCTCAGCAATATTTTTCTTCGCCTCCTGGAGTCTTGATCGATTGCATGTTTCACTGCTGTAATTCTTTCGAAGGAGTCAAGATCTTGACATAAAGTTTTTTCTCTTACAATTTCTTGTAAAAAAAACAAAAAAACCCCGCAAAATTGCTAACGAAACCAGCTGCTTTATTTTGAATTAATTGCCATAAGAATTCGTAATTATGTATTTATTCTTTTTTTTTTATATATATATATAAAAGTTCAAATTCTACAGACCATTTCATGAGGATATATAAAGTAATAAAGCAGGCTTATTAAGTAGACTAGCTTTTTCAGGGGAAATATGTTTGTGATTATACTAAACGTAGATCCCAGTATACGTTTCTAGATATTTCTTCCACCTCATGAGAGACGGTTTAATACCGTAAAAAATCCCAGCTGGGGACTCGAATCTTGCCTAGTTAATTGATTAAAACTACAGTGGAAGCTTCAGGAAGAATTTCTCCAGATGGCAGGACGCACGTGGGCTGTAAAAAGTGCCCTATTTTTTTCCCCCTTCTTTCACATAGCAGTTAATTATCTCTGCTTCTCAAGCTGTTATTTGTCGGAAGTCTCGAAGCATCCAGCAGGCGTTTTCTATTTACATCTCCACCGCCTCACCTTTCCACAGCATTTTACAGAGCAACCGGATAGGTCACAGTTAAGTGCGCCTCTGTATATCACCTTTCCGCACTTCCCATCGATCACCAGCCGGACAGCCGGACGTGTCGCCGCCGTATCTGGCACTGCGGGAATACCCGATCGAAAGAGGCCGGATCTGCCGTGGACGCGCGCCGGTCAGGCCCAACCCTCCCCGGGATAACCAAGTTAGGCAACCCGGGCAACACTTAGAGATGTGTCGCAGTCCAAACACATACCTTCCCCTTCGCGCCTCCGCTTTTATATATAAACAGTCCTCTGCTTGCCGAATGAAAATTCGTCCTGGCAGTAATTGAGTTAGGGTCCGAGCAGAGGCAAAAGTGGGAGCGACCCACGTATTTTTTTTTTTTTCCTCTCCACTCTCTATTTTTTTTATTTATTTTTTGTTTTGTTTGTTATCCTTCGCCTTGTATATGTATGCGCGTGTTTATGTGTGTATTTTTTTTTTTTGCGTTTGTTTGTTCCTCTTCGCTTTCTCTTACCTTTTCTCACTCCCCTTCGCTCTTTTTTATCGCCATTTTCTAAGTGCATCTTCGCGGCACAATGTGGATGAAAGGCTCCGGGGAGAAGCGGGGCAAGTCAGGGTTTGGGGGTTAATTGTTGAGCCACGAATGCGCGTCCTTGTCACGACGAATCCGGTGAACCCGCATCATCCCTCACTTGTTTATTGATTTCATCCCTTTGAGGAGCGGATTTGGGGCCTCGTACGCATTTAGCCATTAGAAATGTTTTTTATTTCTGTTAAACCGAAGAAAAGGTTGTAACCAATAATGCATAAACTAACTTTAGGGGGGGGGGGGGGGTGAATCTTTCAAGATATACGTATCGAATGAGCAGAGTGACTCTCCAGAATAGGTGTTGCCAATAGCTGATTGTAAATTTTCTGAGACAGTCGAGTTTGCCAGTTTGGAAGTGTATAAAAATTAATATTTTGCACTCGAAACTACGTTAGTTCACGCAAGAATTCGAATGAGGAATTGATTCGAAATTAATGAAGAGTTAACGCCAAATGTTAGTGCATTTAATAGTCCGTTTAACGAGCAATGAGGGCATAAAATAGGGGAAAGATGAATTATTTATGCCTCTATGTCATTTGAAATACGTCCAATTTTCATAAAGAGAAAGCTTAAAATGCTTTCCGAATTTTTTATATTCTTTTCATTCTTATATTTTTTTTAATCTTATTTCAAATTAATTGCATAAGACTTAAAGAACAACACGGGTTCATATGAATATGTATGATAAAATTTTCATGGGAGAATTAGATAGGACTACTGGACAAGCCATTAAAATTTAACAACAAAAGCTCCTATTAGTGGTGCTTTCATGTTTCATTACCAGTTAATTTGCTGACTTAAATATATATGCTTATTGTACTCGTACAATGATATGATATATATCTATGTAGAATAGAATTCTTACCCAATAATTATTAATATCCATCCTCAATATTCCGGGAAAGATATTAAGAATTATCTTTAATATCATAGAGTTCTTGTAATATAATAGTCTTCAATAGTATCATATATGCCGCAGTATCTGCAGATAAGATTGTGAGACTAAATTCCTGCCAAAATCACGGGATTAAGATCATGCTAAAATAGAGCATGGTTTGTTTCGGACATTTTCTAAGCATGAAACTTTCGCTTTAATGATGCTTTTGGATATAAATAATATTGTTATCCTGGTTACTTTCAAATACAATTCTCTCCGTACTCAGAATATGATTTAACTTTGGTGCGGTAGTCCTATTTAGATCAGTCTCTTAAGTGCTTTTGTTAGCTGTTAAACTTGTGTGATGTCTGTCTATCTGTCTCTCCACTCATTCGTGTTATCTTTAGAGACATACATATCCCAGTTAACATCACTGAGTTTTTCCCACATTTTATACTTGAAAAGTACATAAAACTCAAACTCGAATAGTCCAGGACAAGCTCATTATTTATCTCTGTATTAGACTTTTTTTTGGGAAAATCATTCGCACAGTTAACTGAAACATGATTGGCAGGTAAAATATGTTTATATGAAGACCGGAACTATAAGCCGAAAGTATTTATTTGAAGTGTATTCTTTACAATGACCATGGCATTGAACATGATAGAAAGAAAATGGATTCAGTCAATTTTTATCTGATGCAGAATGTACTAATTGACATCCGAACAGACACAATTTTTTTTTTAAATTTGCATTGAAGATCTCACTAAAATATATACTGAAGTTAAAGATACAGTTAGATTAGTTATAAGCTCACAAAAACCGCCATAAAAGTATAGATTAAGGTAATAGCAAAAATGCGCATCTAACACATTGACAGTAATAGCTAATACAACATACCATCATTCCATCATTTAATGTAAAACAGTATAAATGTATATACTGTTAACAATATAAATGTATACCGTTTCCTGCAGTCAGTTTCACAGAACAATGACCTTGAAAATTTTACTATATTTTTTAGCTACATATCCATAAAGAACTGAAATATCTTGCTTTTATTTCACTGCCCATTCAAGACAGTTTATCCTTTCAAATTTTCCTTCTCGCAAGAAAATTTATGCTTTATGATGTTATTTAAAGATATCAATATATACGTGAAACAACTGACTTTTTTTTTTTACTGTCTAAAAATTCAACAACTGTCTCTAGTCGGTCTTCTAATTTAAGATCGGTTTTGACCATTTTACGAAGGTAATGTTTACTGTTCAAATTTGTGCTCAGTGTGCATTGTTATTCTTCCCATCTTAGCTTTTTAAGCATTAACTCTAAATTTATTTTCGCATTTCCAAAGGTATACAACTGAAATTTAAGTGGAAGAGTAAATATAAAATATTTCGTGGCGAGCATACTTTGAAAATTTAGCTATAATAACCGCAATTTGGTTTCATTGCCTGATATACAAGGAATTTTCTGTCAGAATTTTATCTTTTACTTAAAAAAAAAAATATTTTCAGCAGAGCTATCGGATGAAGAATACATATTTAAGAATAAAAGAGTTTTATAGTTTAAGTAATATCAAAAAAAAATAATAAAATGATTTGGGCATGATGCACTGCAAATGTTCAGTTTTAAGGTAAAATCACGACATTAAAATAAATCATACGCGTAATTATTTTTTATTTCCTTATTGCTGTAGAAATTTACACACCTTTTAAAAGCAATTTGCACTTTAATAAATAAATAAACAATTCATTTATTTGCTTATTCATTCATTCCTTTTTTTCCTTTTTTTTTGTGGCAGGGAAAGGTGTAAAGAAGCAAACCCAACCACGATAAAAAAAAAAAGTTCTCAATATCAATAATGTAGTTTTATTATGTAAATGCTATCAAACTAAAGTATTAATATATTACCGACAATGATGCACTGAAAATGTTCAAATTTAAAATAAAATCACACTTTAAAAATAAACCACGGACATTATAATTTTTAATTACCCTACAGCTGCAGAAATTTCCATTCTTTTAATGCAATTTTCCAATCATTTATTTATTATCATTGTAATTTTTTTGTGGTAGGGAAAGGAACAAAAAGCAAAGCCAGCCAACAAGAAAGAAAAAAAATGCCCTCTGTACCTGATTGCCATACACACGTATGCCAAGTCTAAAACTGGATTTAACGCCAAAATGTTTCCAAACAACACACCCTTCATCCTTTACAACTAACTCTTGGAAAGCACGAGGAGAGTGGGGAAAAAAAAAAAATTGAAATTCTGCGAGAGAACAAGATTATACAATTCATCCTCACGTAGAAAAGCATCAAAGCCGCGCGCAGCTCACGTGATCGGATTCACGTGCTACCTTTTCATCGCGTTACGCTCACGTGACCTGACCAGTGGAGCGCTGTTCCTGACGAACACTCACTTTCACGGAATGCAGACATTTTCCGAACCCCCGGTGGAAAAAAACGCCGTGTCTTCGAAGGTGCGTAATGAGACACACGATGTGTGTCATTAGACTGCAGTAGAACAAAACATGTAGAGCGGGAATTCTCACGGGTAATTATTTCCACGGCATACTTTCCGACCACGTGTTGCTGTTTTGCTTATTTTGCTATCCGCGTTTTTCTCTTGGTCAGTTACGGACGCGATTCCGCCCAATCAGCGTCCCACCGCACACTTTCCCATAAAGCGTTCCTCTTATGAAGAGTGCTGTCAGTTTTTAATACCTTTTATCTAGGCGCGACTGTGTTTAGTCGCCAACTTAACTGAATTTATTGGAGACAAATATAAAGTCGAGGCCTTCACAGATGTCCTAACGAGTTACGGGAATTTTCTCCCAATATTTTCAAATTTGAGACTATCAAATACATAAATGTATTTGATAGTCTCAAATTTGAAAATATTGGGAGAAAATTCCCGTAACTCGTTAGGACATCTGTGAAGGCCTCGACTTTATATTTGTCTCCAATAAATTCAGTTAAGTTGGCGACTTAGTCTCAAATTTGAAAATATTGGGAGAAAATTCCCGTAACTCGTTAGGACATCTGTGAAGGCCTCGACTTTATATTTGTCTCCAATAAATTCAGTTAAGTTGGCGACTAAACACAGCGACTATACATTTGGCGACTATACATTTATTACAATTTCTAGCGTACCCAGCAGCTTTGGACGGAGGTTCCGCCCTTATTATGGGTTCCTCAGCAAATGCAGATTTGTGAGTCCTCTTCCCTGCATATGAAGGTAGACTTTTAGATTAACAACAAGTTCCTTTAAATTTTTTAAATTTATTTCCAGTTTTTTATTTCAGGACATTAAATTTTCGATGTCTGTCACTAAACAATTTAAATTAAAATTTGTTTTATTAAAAAAATTAAATGAAAATAAAAAGATTTTTAAAAAGCCCTTTTGTTGATTTCATTCGTCTACTTTCCAAATACAGAAAACAGAATTTAATAATACAATTGCCATGCTTTGATTTATAGTAAAATATTGTGGGAAAAATTAGCCATACCTTAACACTGGAAACGAAGCTTTGATGTCAAATGATAATACAGTGTTAGATGTACACCCACATTGGATGAACAGCACATCGACTTATTTATGAACAAAATTCTTATCAATACTGATAATACTGATGCAAATTTATTTCATGAATAAGTCGATGTAATTTATTTTACTCGAGAGACCTGATTTTATCGCATGCCTTTGGACTTTTGATGGTTGGAGCACCACGAAAGATACTCGTCTTTTGATACTCGTCTATGAGGATTTTTTTTTTTTTTTTAATTGTGAAGTGGATAGATGGTACGTGACTAGCAAAAAGCTATTTTTGTTATTAGTGTAATAACAATGATGAAGTAGAACCATGCATATTAGTTTTCTAGTGCAATTTATGACAATTTTATAAAAATTCAGTGGGATAAATTATTTGAAATGTCAAAGCAAAATCTGTTGATACAGAAAGAGTTGATCTCTTTGATCAAAGAAATTGTAACAATGTGTCGAGTATTATACGTGATGGCCCAGTTGGCAAAGGAAGAGAGCCGGTGATCTCAGCGTCACTGGTCCTTGCCTGTCGCTGACAAATCCACTACCGTGTACACTAATAGCGGCTGATGCACGAACAATCTGTCATGGCTGCAATGTCCTCCAAGTTCTAAAATTTACCTCTAGATGTGCGGGGTCAAGTGTATCGGTCTCGTCACTTGACTCGGTTCTAAATTACGGGATTATCGGCTTGTAGGGGGTAGTGCTGGCCACCTGTACGGTGCCCCCTTAAATGAATGGCCAGCAGTCTCGCGGTGTACATACAGGCGAATGTCTAGCGACAAGTGCCTTCTCGTTTAAAAAAAAAAGTATTATAGTTGTAACAAATTATTTTTTTATATATACTGTTATTTTTTAGACATCGTTGATAAATTAAGTAATCAAACTTTATGAAGTTGAATAACGTTTATATACATCACACGCGAGATCATATATTATCCCCCGACGTTTAGAAAACTTCTCAGAAGACAAGTTCAAAATTCACGCATCCTTCAAAAATAAACTTTTTCACCTCTTCTGGATAAATTTACTTTCACACTTTGGTGCAGACGAAAAATGAGAAGAAGAAAAAAAACTCCTGGAGAAAGGCATGCTATGTTTGCGAGCTTCAGAATTGGTCGGACACTTAAGTTTTAAAGAACATATCCACCACTAAAAATTCGGATAATTTTCACTGTTAAATAAAAGAAACAAGGAGAGCCTTACAAACCCTGAATTAGACAGAAAAATTGTATCGTGGTTTAATTAGCAAGGGTTGCTAGAGGCGAACATGTTAGAATGAAAGGAAATTTCAGAATGGGTGTTTCAGTTATGTGTGTGCGCGTTTGAGTGTTTGAACATTTTGTGTAGTGTACAAAATATTTTTTTTAAAAATAAAACGCGTTTAACATGTAATGCATAATACACATCTGAATTGAAAATTCAAAAGTGAAATATGCTCTTTGACTTAAAATTCTCGAGAGAAATTCGATTACAGGTGACTCCATGAAACATTATTTCAGTGCAGATGAAAAATATATAGCTTATGAATTAGAAACCTTATTTTTACTTACACTTAAGAAAGTGATTGTTATTATAAAATTATATGTAAAATAACAGACAATAATAATCGTAAGTAAAATAACATAAGTGTTTGTAAAATAAGGCTTATATTATTACAAAACCCTTTGAAACCACGTAGGTGTATGTTAATCTTTTGATATGATACTAGCTAAATATCCGTGCTTAGCTACGGAGTACATTCAAATTAAATACAACGGTCAATGTATGCAAGCAATGCCAATATATATATATATATATATATATATATATATATATATATATATATATATATACATATATATATATATATATATATATATATATATATATATATATATATATATATGTATATATATCGTAACGGATATTTTTATAGACAAAATAATGTAGAAGAAAATATTCCAATTAAATACAACGGTCAATGTATGCAATTATTTTGTATGTTAAATATCCATAAAACATACTAATTTGAATTAAATTCTTAAAGAACTTCCATCTCAGTAATTAGTATAGTGGTTAAATTTTATCTTTTACCTTATTTTAATATTTTTTTGTCAATTTATGTCATTGTTATGCACGTGACGCAAAATTAAGTCACAAGAAGAAAAGAAATCACGTGATCAGCATTTAATAAATTAAATTCTAAACATTAATCTTTAAAAATTCACCAAAAATCAGAAAAAGGAGGTAAAGATTCGAAAAAGATTTCATTTTAAAGGACTTATTATGATCTTTCTCTCGATATAAATTTTATAACCCTCAGATTGTTATTTTAAATGTAAACATTAAAGAATGTTACAAAAACAGCTTAAAAATTTAATTTTTTAAAAATCTAAGAAAGTTTATCAAAAATCTTTCGTAGTGCACCCCTACACTATAAGAAGAATCGCCATTCAAAATTTCAGGCCTTTAGGTTCAGCGGTTTGGTCTGTGCGTTATCTGTCAGTCAGTTACGGAATTGTTATAAATATATATAGATAAATATCGTACATTTTTAGGAAAAGTTGGATTTTATTTTTTCTGTTTACCCCAATTTTTGCAAAGACCGTACAATGCATTCATATTTAAATGTTATAATCTCGTATGATCTATCCCATAATCTTTCATGAGACCACTTCAAACATCTTTTAATAGGAAGCAACACACTTTCGACACGCGTTAAACTTGTTACGACCTCCCTTTCCGCACATATACCATTTATCCACAGACTGCCCGGAAAACAACTAAAGAAAAATAATAAACATTTGAAAAAAAAATATCCCAGGGTCGCAAAATAATGCATCTATGCAAATGAAATTTAATTTCTCGAGAACAGAAAAGATACGAAAAATAGGATCTGGAGGACGGGGAGAAATTCTCGCGTATACACATGCGTGCGTACGAGGAAAAGAAGCGGCACAATGAAAAGCTATACTTTCCCGGATACCCTATCTGGAGAAAAGTGTATAATCTCATTTGAGTTCTTGCTCTTAACAAAGGCCAGCTTAATATGAGTAACAAATTTAGCACGGCATTCTTTAGGACCAGACTCTAAAAGAAATTTATTGGAAATGTGTTTTATACGTATAAAAGAAACGCCGCGTGTCGAAGTGATATATAAAATTTCTTCCACGTTAATGCAGCTCACTCTCGTAATCACGTCAAATGGAATAGGTAGTCGCTTTGGAGCCTTGTTGAGACAAAAAAAAAAAAAAATTAATCTGAAAAATTAATGCGACTCTGGAAAAATTTTTCAGAGATGATTCAATAAATATACTGTTAATCTGCATACGCATTCGAAGAAGGGTTGTAATATTCACAAAAAAATCAGTGTGAGTATGCTGTTGTGTTTACAGTACAACAATATTCAAATATAGTGCTGCTCTTATTAAAGGTTTAGAGAGTTTGTAGAAAGTGATACCCAGTTTCAAAACAAAAAAAAAGAAAATTCCTATAAATTGTTTCCCATGTTTAAGGCAACAATGGACCATGAAAAACTTTTTTTTTTATTTATCAACCTATTGCTATGAAATTTTGTATATTTATACAGTGTTGTTTAGAGATGAAAATGCTAAATTAAAAAAATCAGAATGTAATTAATTAAGATATTAATTAAAATCAGTTTGTTAATTACTCTATTTAAAAATGCTCCATGCACATCAATTTTTGTGTCAGATATCTATTTTTCTTTCTTAAGCTAGCTTTATATAGTTATAATAAAAGTTAGTAGCAATATTTGATTTACAGTCATATTTATAAAAACTAGAAAAAAAATCGATAAAAATAGGTCATTTTATGCAAAATTTTATGAAAAAGCATTTTTTTATTGTAAAAATTTTAAGGTGTTTTAAAGTAGTATAATGAATTTATTACTAAGTTTTATTCTAACATATATAAATAATCATTTTATGAAATTTTAGGAAAATTCAAGAAAAACTATGACGCATGAAACATTTTAAACTTACTCAAACGACATGAAAACTTCTTTTGAGAAAATAGCATTTAAAGTTTTAATTTAACGTAACATTTCCATTGTTTACGTTTGAAAAAATACTTATAACTCGGTTGCTAATGATCGGATAAACATACTTTTTTTAATTTAAAGCTGATGAGTTGCAGAATCATTTTCTGATAGAAGCAAAAAAAATCGTTTTTGGGGCATATTTTCGTCAATCTGGAGATCCATTGTTGCCTTAAATGAATGCTAGTGTGGCGTGGTTACAGAGATAGATTTATAAGCATTCTCCTTTCAGAAAAGTGAGATAAAACTGGCATATCTACTTATAATATAGTATTCAAATTGAGCTTGATGTATCTATTTTACACTCCTGAAAGTGAATTACAGACATAAATTATATTAAGGTACAGTAAACCATTATGACGGTGAATGATATAGTTCAAATTCATTGAATAATACTAAATGTTATTCTATTGCTTTTATCTCAGTTTAGGGAAGTATATGCATGCATATAATCTATTTATTACAAAAATACATAGGAATCAGGACCATTTTGCTACTATCGAATGCTAAGAAAATATTACATATACAGATCCAAGCTGTTCCCTCTTCACTCTCCATTATATGTTTGTATGCATATGTAAATGCGTGTATTTCTTCCCTTTTTCTTAAACTAAATTTTTCAGGCGGCTTTATTTGTCTGATAAGAAAAGAAGGGGCTTATTTATTTTTATTCTCATTAATTTCACTTATATTATTTAGGATTTTCGGTATAATCAAGGAAAAACTCATTATCATGGTTTTGCAAACTGAACAGACTCTCAGTGTTTGAGCTCAGTTCATTCAGCTTTTTTTCTGTTTACGTTTCTTTCTATTGCCTGTATGACATACACACAAAAGAAAAACAAAATTAAGGTAAATCCCCATTGGAAGAGAACCTTTAAAATAATTAAGCTATAAAAGCTCTGATATTTTTTTTTCGATGGAAAATTCCTATTTGTATTAATTATTTTCCGCGATTAATTTTTCACAGCTCATTATGAAGCGTTATATCAATCAAACCTTCTCTACACCTCATTAATTGCCAGGAAGTACCATCCTTCACTGACATAACACAAAGCAATTATATCCTCACTCCCGAAGAGTGTTAAAATGTGACGAAACCAACTAATTATGAAAATAGACTTTTTACAATCCGGCGCACACGTAATAGATTTTTCATTCCTACGTGCAACAAATTACAATGCCATACTCTGCAGTGACTAGGTTTTTCTATCCAACGCGAATATCTATTGAAATAATTAAACTGTTAATTTATTTGTAGGTTGTGAATAAATAATGGACGTCTCTTTTGCTTTTAGTTATAATCAAATTTTAGTTTTTTATACTGCTTGCGAAAGAGAGGGAAAAAAATTTAAACAACAAATTTAAACTGACAGGTGAATAGTTTTGATCTTTGATTTAAATTCACTCGTTAGTTTTCTGAAAGTCAGTACTAGATGTTTAGTTTTTAATTAGAAATATGATATTTGATTAAGCAGTTTTAGTTTATTTCCAGTCAGATTATTAAATTAAATTGATCATTTTTTTCAACAAATATAACTCATGAATAGTACTTAGAAATCAATATCCTGTATAACTAACAAATTTTGTGCAGGAAACGGTAATATATAAAAAAATAATGCTTTTATTTCGAGCAAATTCTATTCCTATTATGTTTTAGAAATCTTTCCATTTTCCTTATATATTCCATTTGTTTATACCAAATACGAATTTGCGTTGTAGAAAAATTATATTTTTAACCTTTGGTCTCATTTTATAAGAATAATGCATGTAACAATTTTTGTTTCACATAGCATACTCCATTACTTTTTCCATAGTTTTTTTTTAATAAATTTTATTTTTTTAAACGCTGTTTGAAAGTTTTAAAAGTCAAATATATCACTCTGACATCAATTTTCTTGTTTATATTAAGGGTTTTAGGTAAGATTTTAACAGTTCCTCAGTTTGTTTTCCTTTGTTAGTGTCCAGGTATAATCTAAGAAAAAAAATATATTGCTTTACAAATGATGAAAACAGTTAAATTTTTTAAAAATGTTTTTATTATTCTTAATTATTTATAAAGAGTCCTACTGTTGACAGATTTGTTCCTCAAACAGAATGTAAAAAACTCTATTAGTGTGAAACGAATTTCTGTACCCTGGAGTGTAGTTATTTAGTTATCTATTTATTTATTCAGTTTCGTTATTTCTTAAACTTTAGGTCATAGAAATGTATTTTTTGTATACCACGTACTTCTTGTTTTCTTGAATTATATGGTATCCCTGAAGGAACTCTTTTAATCTTTATTTTATCTTTGAATAATGTTTCAAATTTTACAGATTTGATTCAAGGCAATTTTTTTCAAAATGTTTCAAGAAATAATGCCTGAACACAAGATATTTGAATAAAAAATATTTTGATTCTTTTCCTCACTTGCAATCATAATTTAAACTTTTTATTTTAACCATTTAACTCCATTAGATTTTGTCGTTACATTTAATTAAAAGGGAAACTACACAACATAATTCATATCAAAAGTTCATATGTAATTGCTAGTTCAGGATCAAAATCTTTTATGAACTTTTCTATTTATTTTTGACTCTTTAATAAAACAGTTGCTAATAATATACTTATTTATTAAGTGTAATTAATTTTTATTTTATTTTCCTTAATGTTTCTTTAAGGGTTATTTTAACTCACTAGCTGTCATATTTAAGAAAATGTTATCTGTTTTAGCTGTAATATTTCAAAATGTTATAATCTAAAGCTTGATTATATCAACGAATATATTTTATTCGGGTTTTGGGAGCTTGGTCTTGGTAAATAATGAAAAATAAATTGCCTAAAGGAACTCTCTATCTGTACATTGTAGAATTATACAGGGATTTTGAATATTTTGATATCATAAAAATATTGAATACCAGTATTTAAAAGTAGTTGTGAGTTCATTCTTCTATATTTATGACACAAAATTGTTGATAAAATGGTAAGAAATTTCAACCGAAGCCTTATTGTAAGTTTAGATAGAGTCATATTTTCTTCTTGATAACCCATACGTTATTGTGTACATTAATGATAATAATAGTATATACTTGCGCAAAGAAGCTTCTTATTTGTCGTATAACAATTTCATAACAGAACATTTAAGGAGAAAAAACTGTTGGTATTAGTAGTTGATTTATGCCTCAGAAACTCTCGTATGTGGTATTTAAAGAACTCTTGTTTTTTTTTTAAATTTAAGAATTAAGACAAATAAATTTTAATTTTATGGTGAAACACAATTGTCAGAAAAAGATACAATTTTTAAGACGAATGCAACGTTATGTAATTATCCAAATGTATTGTTATATGAAACATCTCATTATGAGACTTTTCATGTGACCCTTAAATTAACTAAAGGCCTAATCATAATAAAAACCAATTGAATAAAGAACTGAATAATACTATACAAATATTATGCAGGTAATATGTAGCTTGCCTCTAAAGCAACACAGAATGCTGAACTTATAAGTATATGTTTGACATATAAATTAATTTATTAATATAAAAATTTGAGGTGACTTCTCTATTCACGTATTTAGATTTGCCTGGGCAAAACAAAAGTATGTTTCAATAGAAATTTGTAAACAAAATATGCTTCAGTTTAAGCTTGCAAACCAAATATATTTCAGTTTAAAATAAAAAACGAAATAGGTTTCAGTATAAAATAAGAAAACTATATAAGAAATATTTAAGATAAGCTTCTATTTTCATCCCTGAATTTCATTATTGTCTAACGAGTTTGGGTTTTTTTAAATTAGTATTTTTATTACTTCAACACATTTTCAAGGAGAAAGTCTCTTTTTTTGACAATTGACATCTAATATTCTTAATAATATCTATTCAAAATAAAACAAAACAACAATTTAACTTGTATTTCACCCTTTTATATATCCTGTTATACATACAAATATAAAAACACATTTAAAAATCACATTTTTTTCCAAACTCTCATGATTAAATAAATCCTCTCATATGAACTCGATATTCTAAAAAAGGGAAATGTTTTTCAAACATTTTCAAAGTACAACACGTATTTAACAATATTGGTAATTTCAAGTCTCATGATATTAAGATCATATCTTGTTATACAAAAATGTTTGGAATTTAAAACCCATTTCGTTATTAATTTGTTTCAAAGAAATTATATAAAATGAGTAAAACATACTTTTATTTTAGATGCAATTTTATAAAATATTAAATTCTTCATTGCCCTCAAACAGAAATTCAAAATAGCTTTTTAAATTAACTATTTATCCAACTTACAGAGCTCATTTAAATATTGAAATTTTTTCTTTGGCGTTTAGATATACACGGTAAGTCATCAGGGATTCTTGCTATCTATTCGAACTAAAAATATAAATAATTTCCTTATGTTCACAGAAATTATCAAATATGTATTTTGTCCGAGCAAACAGATATTATCTTTGAAAATACAGGCTTAACTTATAACGAAATTTTGCCTACGAATTATAGTAATATTTTTTATGCATACTAATTGTCACTGGAGCGTAGACATATTTTTTATTGAAATTAAATTTAAGGACACAACACAATTTTATCATTATTTTTTCTTCATACTGTATGTCATAATTAATGTATTTCTCCAGGTTTGAGAAAAAATTGCAGTCGATTCTTTAAATACAAATCACAAAAAGAACATTATTTGTAAAATATCTGGATCCAAACAAAGATAATTTAGACGATTTTTATATTGGAGTTTTGAAACAAAAAAGGTCTGTATACTTTGACACAATTTTGTTGCATTTTTTAGTTCAAAGGTAATGTTTTTTTTTATATCTAAACATAAATCTATAGTTATATATCTTTAATTAGGTTATTTTATGCTCTCACAAATGGCATAGGTAATAAATTAGTAATTATACCTTGTGTGTAAAATTTTATGTCTGATTGCAAATATGGCATTTTCATATATAATAGGGTAATTTTTTTATTGTTAAAGAGAAACTTAGACACTTGTATCGCAGTATTTTTGATTAAAATTCTTTCGTTTGGAAACACAAAATATTAAACTAAAATTTTTACATTACTATATCCTTTTACTTAAGATTTCTGTTATTGTCTCGAGTTTTGCCTTCAATTTCAAAGAATATACTTCCATTGCTTATGCGAATTTTGAATATATTTTTAATTTAAAAAATGTTAAGAATAAACTTCAGAATAGTTACTAAATAGTTAAGATATTGAATATTTTAATAGTTTTAAAACCCCAACGTCATAGATACATATATTTAACTTAATAATACAAACACCGTTATAAAAATTTGACAGTACTGTAACTTTGATATCCCTTTTGTATTTAACTGGCATTGTATGTTATCTCTTAATGTTTTACAAACATACTTTGTTAAGTGATTGTTGTCAGGAATAAAATATAGGCCTGATGGGGAATAATGAATGGTTAAAACTTTTTTCAGTTACTCATACATATCTACATTTATGCATTAACACGTAATTTTTTTCTGCACTTGTTATTCTATTCTTTGATCAGTATGGTAAACTACACAAAAATTTGCCAGCATGCAAGATTTACTTTAAAAAAAAGTTAAATGGTGATGTAATAAGTGGAAGGAAGGAAATTGCTTACAACAACAACAGAATGCGTTTTATATTTTCCTCTTCCTAAGTGCATATATAATGAACTTAACTATCTAATTTTTAATCAACTTACAGGATAACATCATTTCTTAATAAACCCTTAATAAACCATACTGGAAGTTACAAGAAATGATTCTCATTTCTAAAATATCAATCATGTTACATTGTAAAATAGAAAATTGTCCAGAAAGATTACTGTTTAGATTTACAATATTATAATTCCCTTTATCTGGTTTCTTTAAAAATTTATATTTTCTTTTACTAAATCTAAAAGATCTAACAACATTTTACATTTAAGTATCATGTGTTACGGGCAATAGTAGGCCTTAATTCTTCTATCAGGTAAAATTATGTGCTATGTATAATCGCTTCATAAAAATTCCCTTCAAATTTTGAAAACGTATTATTAGAAATCTCCAATGAAGTGTATGAAATTTATTGATGAATCATTATATAAATCATCAAAAAAATATTTTAAATAAAATTATCATTTGTCTTATATTTTTTATAAACGTACAAAAAGATTTGCTTTTTTATAATGCCATTTTGTGATCAAAAAATTTCAAAAGAGCTCAAATTGCATCTAAATTTTTGGTTCTTAAGTCTGATAGGGACTATATTTTGTTTGCGAGGGAATTTCGATAGACTATGACTTGCCAAAGAATGACTTGTTCCATATAAAATTATTCGCCTGTGAAAATTATCTTATATGAACTTAAAAAATTATGTTTTAGAGGATATTAATTATAAGTTGCCAGGGAAAAGTTCTATAAAATTCTGTGGATCACGATTTTAAAGTTTGGGATTGCATTAAAATTTTAATTCTCTTATGTTTTTCTTTTCTGTTCTTTGTATTCATTTCAAACAGTAAAATATTTGTCCTCTCAGCACTAAATATAAATTCAACCATAATTCCCAGGTTTCATTAACTAATTAAACAAAGGAAGGAATCTGGAAATTATTGCAAAATAGTTTAAATAAAGGATCATCGAAGACTTTTAGCAATGAACATTTAGGTTCATATCTTAATTTAATCTACGACAATAAAATTGAATGGATACATTTACTTTCTAAACAAAGAATCAATCGCATTTTATGATGTTTCTATTTGTATAGTTCTACATATGCCCTTTAACATCATCATTTGTTCAATTGCTGTTTCATCAAACGCTACTCTAATGTATAATCATAATGTTTTTTTTATCAAATATTTATAATTGATGTCTTTAAAGTTTTACGAAATTTCAAATTTCCTGAAATAGTATTTTAGACAAAAATAGTATGCATATAAATCAATTCCAAAATACGTACAAAAGAAAATATCAAAAAACACATTCATATATAGGGATAAATGTCACGTGGGCTGTTGTTTACTTACTTTAAATCTTTAAAAAATCAATAATGGAAATTGTACACCAATAAGGAAAGTATATTAATTAAGAATTCTGTTGCTTAATGAAAGATTTACAATCAATTTTGGCTTCAGAAATGGAATTTGTATGATTTTGACAAGGAAAATATTTCCAAAATATCAACAAAATGTTGTGCCTATCTTTCTAGTAAGAGACTGGAATAACATGTCATTGAAGTACGTTTAAATCACAAAAACTAAATTATTTATTATGAAAAGTTTCAATCCTCATTCAATGTACCAAGGAAATTTTTCCTATATATAATCTGAGAAATGTAGCAAGGTAAAAACGAAGTTATTTTAGAAAGTATTTCAATGCACACAATAGAAGTATTTACTGTTACCGATGAAGTTTAATCTCGAAAATTGCAAATTACAGCAATACTTTTAGCTTTATATCAAATCCAGATAGTAACTTAGCAATTTAATCGAAATTTACCTAAATATGTTTAAAGATTTAAAGACAAAGTTGAAATGAGCAAGTTTGCAAGTTTTTTCAATTAGTTTTTTAAATTTTTCTATGCTATTTGTTTGTTCAAAATGTTAGTCCTACCGACAAACCTGTATTTCATTTATGCCTTCACTAGAAAAAGGAATTTTAGAAAGATGCAACAATTACAGTCAAGGTTGAAATCTTTTAAATAATATTTATGCAATAAGCTGATGATCTCTTAGTCCTCTTAAAGTTTCACAAAACTTGAACTTCTGATAAATTATCATATCAAATTAAGAATTTATCTAGGAAAAGTAAATTAAATTGTGACAACAGTCTTTAAATGTTTAGCAAAAGAGCTTTATTTACAAGTGAACATTTCTTAAAGAATATATATTTTGAAAAACTTCTTTCTATATTATTCTGACCACTTCAAACAATGTTAAATGAAAAATTATTTTTATACATGTGTGTGAATGTACAATTGATTAAATGACTACAATATGATTCTTCTACATGTTGTAGCGAAATATGCTAACATGCCTAATGTGTTGCTCAGCTCAGGTTTAGTTTCATACAAGAGAAAAGTGCTACTATGCAAAACAATATTCAGTTAAATTTCATACATTGAATTATTTACAGAAAAGCAATGTTTTAAAAAGAGAAAGGTCATTTTTTTTTAAGTCTTGGCCTTTCAAATTCTGATTCATTTGGTTTAATATTAATAATTTTATATCATAAGCTTATTCTACATTTAATATGCATGTCCTTGATAAAGTGTTGTTTGTAACACCGATTTGTTATCATGTATGTTGGAAAATCTTGCAACTCATAATATACATTAAAGAGTTAAATATGATTTCAAACAGCGAGTAGATTAGCTCTTTTCTTATTGTTCTGACGTTTGTTTTTAAGTTTGTTGTGCTTCCTTGGTGTTGTTAAAGCATTCCTTACTGAACACAGCAAGAGTGTTTGCTATTTTGGTCTGTGAGTAACAACAAGTTATTTCCCAGAGTTGTTTATAATAAATATAATCCACCTTGCATATATAAATTCCTGGTAAAGAGATTATTAATATTTTTTGTTAGGTTGTTTATTTGTATCTGTAGAAATTAAACCATTCACATTATGTTAAACAGACTTTTTCCCCCGAGCTGATTAGTGTTTCTAATGCACTGGCATATTTTATTTGCTGCCCTGGTGTCACAGATGTCTCGAGACTCGCTTTAGATAACCTCGTGAATTTTTCAAAGAAAAAAAAAAGTCAAATTTGGATGATTTTCTACTCGCGCTCCTCAGTTTTTCCGCCCCAGTGACCTAACCAAAAGCGCAGCAGCACTTAGTCACGCTGTCACGCACGCTCAGGCACACACGCACGTACACACCGCATGCAATATCATGTACTTACGCTTACATGAGTAATATTCCATCATACTGGCATTGTAGCGGTAAGCCGTGCTTAAGTCCATCATGCAGTTCAGCTGCACGGCCGGCGCCAACACTTTGGTAAACAACACGTTGTCGCACTGAGATCTATCACGCACTAATTTATTTACCACGCGACCACAGCGGTTTTTATGTTCTGCGATGCACCATTCAGAGGTATTATACGGCTGTCTTCATCGGTTACGGAGGCATGTATTTTCGGGCAGTACAAAAATTTAAACGGTGCAGCACACCCCAAACATGAATGCCTGCGGCCACTAGCGCAAGTCTACAGCTGGGAATGATATTAATTCTCGTATACGGTGTTGTGGCATAATTGAGCTTCCTCGGATAATCAGATTCGACCAATAGCTGCGCTTCCAGCCGAATGGAAGAGCGGAGTCGACCCGAACTTTTTTCCACTCGAGATGCCGTCAGGCTGCAATTTTGGCGTCTTTATTCGCTTTAGCACAGTGCTTGGCGGTCCCTCAGGGGGCGAATGGCTGAATTGGGCCTCAGGCGGAAACAGATTCGTTTTCAGGGTTAAAAGAATATTTATATAGGTAGAATGATTAAAAAGGGGAAAATAATTTCTGATTTACAATTAATTTTCTAGTAGAAAATTATTTCCTGCAAGGAAAATAAAGTTTAATTAAATTTTCTTTACCTGTATGTCGAGAATAGAATAGCATAACCAAAAAGCATTAAAGAGCTGTCAAAAATTGCCCTCATTTTGAGATAGCGGGTTTAATCTGGACCGTTAATGTAGACTGAAAGTTGAATTTTTAGAGACAGTATAATTTCCCTCGGTAATTGCTTTTTTTTCCTTTTAGTCTCTTTATAAATATACTGAGAAATTATTTAATACATTAGTTATGATGTGTTACAGAAAATATATCATCTTGTAAATCTTTTAAGAGACTTAAAAGTTAATAAAAAATGTGTAGAGTTAGTTCTATTTAAGTTTGCTCTTCAAACAACGCGAAACAAAATATCAGAAATATTACTTAGCTTATCGCAAAATTAAATCGAACCTAACTTTTGATTTGTGTACTGTGAAAAATAAAATGAATTATTATTATTATACAATTTTTATGATTCTTTTAACCACATTTAATATAAGTTTCCAATACATGGGAAAATGATGCCTGGTATTTCAATGTATTTAAAGATTTAAAAATTTTAACTTGTATAAAGAGAAATGGGATTTGCTTTCTATGAGATTTTTGTTCCCGAAAAAAAATTGCGATGACCCTTTATTACATTTATATCGGATCGTTTAGCTCGCCTTCATGCTGTAAGTTTTCTACCCTGGTATATATTTTTATTTAAAAGAGGAATACTTCATTTAATTATAATCGTAAACATCTGGCGATGAGTTGTAAAGGAAAGAGAACGAAAGTTTTCCAAAGTTATTATTCTTATTGTTATTATTATTAATAATAATATTAATATTATTATAATTTACCTATGCCAGACTTTAGATTTTTGGCTTTAAGTCTCTGTCTAGCAGTACAATACATCTTTGAAACAGAAAAAATATAAGAGGCATCAACTGCTGTATTAAGTCTAATATAATATCATTGTTCCTCAAATATTTTACCAATTGGTTGAATAACTCATCAGACCATATTTCGTTCTTTCTGTCTTCGATATAATTCAGTTCAGAGTTAAAAATTAAAGTTAAATATGTAATTATTTTTAATTCTCATTTCATTTTGCATTTATTTATTTTCATACTTTATTACTTTTATTGGCAGAGGTATAATTTTGTCGCTAGATAAATTCTTAAATATCCCAGATTATCCAAACAATAGAGTAGTAATACATTATCTGTATTTAAAGCTTCAACTGTAAATTTTTTACGTTTAGATTTAAAGACACCCAACTTATGTATACATGAACAAACAAACAAAAAAGTTTTTATCAGTTTTAAAGTTTTATTCGTCATTTATATCAATATAAGAGTTCTTGCAAAAAGACTACACCAGAGCGTAAAGGCTTCCATCTGTAAAAGAGGCTGAAAATATTTTCAAACATAAAAACGGCACTCTTAGCATCAACGATACCTCGTCTGGTACATTTCATATTTTGAATGCTATACTTCTAATTAGGTCCCTTCAGATATAATTTAATACCTTTCCATTTTCTGAGATCTATAGCACTGTAATTTTGAGGTTGCTTGAATATTTTCTAGGAAAGTGAGATTATATAACAATGAATCAGCATGAAGACGTTTCTTGTTGGTACATGTTCGTATGTGAAACTCCAAATTTCTCCCCACGAAACATAAATGATAAAACTAATTTTAAAATTGGAACTTTGTATTAGTTATGTGATTAATTTACCTAAATGTTTCAAAGCCCGAGTATAAATTTTGTTAATAAGAGTACAATTTATTAAAATCAGACCTATCAAAGCAATAAAAAAATTTGACTTTTTTTTTCCCATTTATATGGATATTTTAAAGGATGTATAGGTTTCGGTTTACCTTGCCTGAATTAATGGATCCTTCCAGTAAGGCATTTCTATAAATTTATGAAATCAAATTTTATAAATTTCTCTCTGTTTCTCTCATATTTTGAATGAATCTAAAGAAATAATAATAATAAATTAGGAATTCATTAGTTGTTCACCTGTTTTTCATTAGTTGAAACGCGTTTATATATTTGCAAATGTGGCCTCTCCCACGAAGAGCTGGGCGATGGCCGGATGGCTAGGGCGCTTGCCTTCGGTACCAGAGTCCCACAATTGGCATGGATGTTTGTAGCCGTTCGGAATCGGCTTTAAGCAGTAGGTCCCGGTCTAATTAGCCCTCGTGTAGCAAAAAATGACCGTAGCGCTCACAAACCCGACGAGGACGTTCACCTTGCAGAATTTGCCGATCTTCAAGCCCTCTAAATTTGCAACGCTATTCGTGGTTATTTATGTTGTGGGATGGATGACTGCATTTTGTGGGTCAACATATAAATTTTTAACTTAAAGTTCTCTTCCCTTCAACGAACTTAACAGCTAAGCCTTGCTGAGTAGCCAACATCCAGGGCGAAACACAGGCCTAAGTCTGCTTGGTAAGCTGGAAGTGTACGTAATCGCAAGTTCTTCTTCCCAACATTGGTACGTGCATGGTACAATAAATGGATACTGTTACAATGCGTAAACTTGGGTAAAATCAAATAGAAGTACATTAATACGAAAAAAGATTATCCTATTTCCCTAGCAAACTCATAAGAACTTTTCTGGATTTGAACTTGCCATATATGCATGATTTTTCAATCATGAAAAAGGTTTTCTGTGAGCAAAACTTCCTATACCTTTTGTTCGTTCAATAAAAGCCGCTACCGAAGTCAAGCTTCCTCAAACACCCTGATAACTTTTATCAGTCGACGAAGATCAAGGAAACGGCATCAAACTTCAATGAAGATCGTATGCGATGAATCTGCTCAAGTATGGCGCATCTAATGGATATGAAATATCTAACGCCATTTAGAGGAGAATGGAGATCTTATCGTTCTATCAGCTGACGTTCTCAAATATCAGTTAGGAATGATCTTCATGATTGATGCTCTTCTCAAACTAGATTTGTAAGACATTCAGTATTTGATGAAACGAAGACATTTTGA
>OU015492.1:11228829-11286329 GCA_907164885.2 Dolomedes plantarius
AGCAACAGTAAAATAACAGTAATTATTTGCTGAACTGGTCAAAAAAATCCGAAAGAACTAGCACTTAAAAGCGAAAGAAAGTTACTGAAGCATAACAACGATAAACGTTTCTTGGTATCAGATACTTTATTCAAGAACAAATAAGGGGGGGGGGGGAGATAAAATTAGACACCATGTGATGATATGACGAAAAAAAAAAGAGTTCTTCACAAAAATGGGTATTATTGAGTGGGAAAAAGATTCGCTTGACAAAAATTGCGAGTTTTGGCTTTCATTTCCTCTGCTGTTTTAAGATTGGTGCTTTCAAAATCATTATATCAGTTGTTAGACATTTCCCCCCCATAATTTGTTGAGAGACACATGGTGTGTTATTAGATTGTGTGTACTTGACAGTAAAGTTTGACTGCGGTTGATGTCAGCCATTGTTAACTGGCATGTAAAGGCGTTTCGGTGTTACTTGCGAAATTAGGAGTGTTAAAGACTGTTCTTTGTTCAAATGATCAGGAATATAAAAGACTTTTTAAACGTTTCAAGTACATGTAGATACCAGTATTAAAAAGCACTAATTTTTTTTTCAATTTTTGAAAAACAGAAAACTTCGCCAGAATATTTCCCCTTCTAATTCAAAAAATGTGGAGAGTAAACTCAAACTGAAAAAAATAAAGAAATCCCCCTTTGGCATCGTTAATTTACTAAGTTTCCTAAAATTTCTTAATGATCTAAAATACCTAAAATTTCTTTAGACTTCAGCCTTATTTTTACATAACAGGCTCAAAAAACGAAGACACCCACGCGAAACAAACAGGAATTTTTAATCTATATTACTGATAAATACAGTGGTACCTCGACTCACGAGTTTAATTCATTCCAAGACGGAACTCGTAACTCGAAATACTCGTATCTCGAATTAATTTTCCCCATTGAAATGAATGGAAATGCCATTAATTCGTTCCGAGCTCCCCCAAAACACCGCAATTTTTTGTTACATGTTTTTAAATAAGAAAAATGTATAAAAACGCAATACAATAGAATGTACTGCAATAAATTTGTTTTATTAAGTGTAATGTACAGCATTTACCTTGGAGATCCGACTTCAAGATTCTGATGGAAGACGAGAAGAAAGGCTGAACTGCAAAATTAAATCTTATTCGTTGATTTTTGATCTTTTCGCCCCGCTTTCCTCACTTTCGCTTTTATTGCCAGCTACTCTCTTAAAGTGAACGAGTGAGACACGGAAGCTTGGCGATTGTTGCATCGTTCACTATGGCTGTAATGTCCAGATTCTTCTTTCTGAGAATCCGAAGAACGTTTTCTCAGAATCCGTAGAAGGGGGAGAGTTTGCGATCCTAGGACCAAGGTCATCCCATCCCCTAGACCTCATGGGGAGTTCCAGTGTGGGGGTGGGAATTGAAGCTATTTCTCTGCGAGAAAAGTTGGACGCTGTTCGGTTTCGGAGGGCGACTCAAGTTTGGGCAGAGCAAGCTGCCCCGGGTGGTAATTGTTGAGTGTCAATCTCTCGGTTTAAGACTGGATCGTAGTCTCAGAATAATATGTATACAATCGTATAATAATTGTACATAAAGGTTTTAAATATTATATGCTTCTTGTGTTTTCATTTGATGAGCACGTAACATGGCATTCGCTGCTGAAACTAGAGGTGGGATATCTGAAGTTTGCTCGTAATCCGAATTTTAGCTCGTAACTCGAAGCAAAAAATCTTCCGAGAGAATGCTCGTATCTCGAAAAACTCATAAGTCGAGGTACCACTGTATATGATTTATTTAGACTACTAAATATACCCCAGTAATTTATGGGAAACCTTTTAATAACCGAAAGAGGTGTTTGTATTAATACTCTATAGTTTCTCTCATATAGGTTACTTGATATTTCACATATTTCTAAATTAAATTGTTGTTTAAAATGTAAATATACATAAAAAAAGTCTTAAAAAATGCATTTTTGTTTGTACATTCTTATAAACCTTCAAGAAAAAAATAACCTTATATAAGGATTTTATATTTAAAACTATAAATAATCAAAGAGTAGAAAAACTATAAAATATTTTACACTGTAACCCACTAGTTTAAACAGGGCATCATTACGTAAGAACTCTCATATGTGTAACCCCACAAACTGTGTACCATCACTAACTGATTCCCAAAAACTCTCATGATGCCCTAACAGCGTAAAGCGGCTTCGTAGGGCCGGGATCGTAAGAAGCAATCCCTAAAACTCTCTCTGACTCCGTAGACGGAAACAACTACTAGCGTTCGTGCCGACGTGCCGACACCCTCTGAACTCTGCTTGCTGAGAAAGGATGTTTGACAGTCGATCCAATGTTTCCCTAGCTGGTAGCAGCATATTTTCGCGTGTGTCTGTATACTTTTAAAATTGTGTAATTCTGTAAGTAATTGTCATGTTTTCATTAAATTAATTAAAATGTTACCTAGGGTTTCATTTTTTTTATTGTCGGGATCAAATTTACTTTTTCCCTGAAGTCAACAGGTCTCGGTTGTTATGTGACTGTTCCGGCGAATGGCCGCAACACTACATTTTCTCAAGTTTACCGATTTAGGATGATCATTTGCAAAATGTCATAAGTAAGGTTTACTTTGCCCCGATTTTTTGCTTAAAAGTAAAATATTCTGTGTTAGTCCAGTCCTCATCATTAAACAATTTTAATCATGAGGACTAAGAACACAAGATCGCATTTGATTTCAAAAGAGAAGTTTCTAGAAGCAAATTCTCCCCATAATATATGTTCAGTTAGCATTACGCATAGTTTATACGCTACATAGTTGACGTGTTTGTGTGTGATTTTATATTATAATGTATATATATATATATATATATATATATATATATGTGTGTGTATGTGTGTGTGTGAATGAATGTGTGAATGTGTATGTCTGTGTGTGTACAAATCTATACCCACACAGGTAGACTGTGTGTGCACAGCTATTTCACGATGATAAAAATTTCTAGAATCATTTAAACACCTATAACATTTTTGTATCATAAAAATGCTATATATGTAAAAGATTTTTGTTTACATGTGGTCAGTATGCTCTTCTCCTATTTGACACTGAGCAAAAACGCAATCGTATCACGTATGTAAGGAAATGTTGTTATTTTTCGATACCAACTTAATCATTGTGAAATTTATGTGGTTAACACCATTATTATAACCCAAGACCCAGAATTAGTCTATCAGGTCCGATGTATTACAAATGAAAGTGTGCACTAAAGCTGTTTAAATCCTGCTAAATCGATGATAGCCAATCCATCATACTTAAAGTGCACATAATATTATTCTTTTCTCAATAAAGTCTTATTGTAAATGACTTATCTTAATGAATAATGTGGATGGAGGAGTGCAATAATTTTTATTACACGGTAGCAAATTATCTAGCTACCTTTTATGCAAAATTTAGTTATAAAAAATGTATTGTGTACACCGCTGTATTTCAACAGAGTACACTTAAGAGCTGTGTGTACCTCACATGGATTTATAAACAAACATATTACTCGCAAGATGTTAGTTGCGTGCAATCAAAACCGTAAATTTACGAGCGCGCAGTCATCGTCTACAAGCTCGGTGAAAGGCTTCGCGGTTCCGCAAAATGGACTTGGCTTTTGTGGCAGCACTTGAACCACCTTTACCTGGGGCATTCAGTAGCCACTTTATGTCGACTCTTTTTCGTCACTCTCCGCATTCAACGTATCAATGAATGAATGAAGTGATCCCAAAAAGGGCTGACTGCGCGCTCTTTCGTTCCCCTTCAGGGGGGTTAGATAGGGAGAAAACTCCCCCCACATCCCGTCGGTGGGGTTTTATCGGTCTTGCATGACATTATTTTTCCACGCCTCGCACGCGTTCTTGTATTTTCGTGGCCTTGCCTGTGAGATATTTTCCCAGTCGGCTGGTTCGTTGCTTGTCCTTTATTTACTTTTTCCTCTTTTTGTTCTGTTTTGCTTATTTGTTGCTCATGAGGCTTCAGTCGGGGAGACTGACTTACCGAATTTCCTTTCGTTTCGAGACACAACCTAATTCCGTTGCAATGAGGTGGCAAGCATTCTTCCTTTCACTCTGATGTCAAAAGTCAAAACCTTGAATATCTGACGCAAGACGTGTCGAAAACAGATATTTCGGGGATTATTTTTGATAAATGAGTTTTAAGATACTTTTTTTGCTATTAAGGGGATGGTGGACTTTCAAATTACCAAAAATCGAGCTAAAATTGGAATTTTTTTTTAGGGTGTATTAATGTTTTAAAAACATGTAAATATTGGAATGAAATGCATTTAAAATGTGTAGTGAAAAGAAAAATGAAAAATTGGTGGCTTTAGAGTAGTAAGTATTAAAGGTAGTTAAAAAATTATCTTTTAAATGACTTTTTCTCAAAATAAGAAATTTCCAGATTTGCAAGTCTTTAAAATGCTCCTCGCGTCATAATTTTTGACGAAATTTTATAAAATTTATAATAACGATTCCTGTTATACATCGAAATAAAGTTATGTATCCATTTTAGGATTCGAGGTCATTTAGGTTATAAAAGTTTAACTTTAGTGTAGAAAAGTACAAAAATTTAGCGAAAATTCAGAGTACGAGCATAAAAATATTTTCTAAAAATTAACCATTCAACGAAATTACAAAAAAATACATAACTTTGTTCAAAAAGTATTTATAAGCAATATAAATGCAAAATTAAGGGGAAAAGTTTAAAATTGAGTCGCAAGGATCATTTTAAAGAAGGGTAATTTAATTTAAATTTTTTAATTATAAAATATTTTTTAAAAAATATTTATAAAATTTTATAAGGTGTTTAATATTGTTATACTTTAATGAATATATATACAAAATTTCATATCTCTGTGGTAAAAATTTCAAAAATCGTTTTGAAAGGTCCACCATCCCCTTAAAGTATCTTAATAGCAAACTGTATTCTCTTAGTTGTTCCTGTGTCACAAGAAACGGCTTTCGTTGACTTATGTCTTTCTCTTTTAGAATTGCGATTCCTGGAAGATATAACGCGCAGATATGATGCATATATAATTTTACGAGTAATCAAATTAAATTTGTTAATCACGACAATTAGATTTTCAAGATTTTTTTTACTGCATTTATTTAAATTTCCCTATTTACTTTCCTCTTAAGATTAGATTTTTACGCATCACTTCGAATTTTGCCTTAAATATCTTAGGTTTATTCGCAATCTCCTGTTGCAACGTCTGAAATGCTTTACTAGTTTCGTCTGATCACACGAAATGTTGATTTATTTTTTGTTAAGTTGACCAATAATTGCGCCTTCGTTGCATAATTCGGGATTAGGTGTCTAAAGTAATTGGCCATACCCAAAAATGACTTTACCTGTCGCACTGATTTTGGCTGTGGGAAAGCTGTTATTTTCTGTATATTCTGGTTCGCTGGTGTAATTCCTTCCTCTGATACCTCATAACCTAACATTTCCACCTTTTGTTTAAACAGTTTAAGTTTTCTAGGGTCAAGTGTCAAATTATATTGTTCTAGTCTGTCGAATACTAACTGCATTTTTTGTTGTACCTCTTGTTTCGTATTCCCCGCTATTATAATGTCATCGACATAAAAAATTATATTTTTATCCTTCAAATTTGCCAAAACTTGTTGCATAAGGTGCACAAATACACTGCTACTGTTTTTAAATCCAAATGGATATCTGTTAAATGTGTAATTTCCTTGTTGTGTTATAAACGAAAATATGTGTCTATCATTTTGTGGTAACAGTACTTGTAAGAAAGCGGCCTTTAAATCCATGGTGGTATAAAATTTGAATCCGCTAATGTTTTGAATTCTTTAATTTTAGGAATAGATGCCTTATATAAATGAGTAACATTATTAAGAAGACGAAAATCAACAGCCATTCTGTAACGATCTTGCCCCTTATCTGATTTTTTTTTATTAATAAATAAATTTTTTGATTAATAAAACATTTCCCGTTGACTATCATTTCCAATACAAAATGAGACGTTAAATTCATCTACATTGCATAGAATTTCGCTGAAGTACACACACAGGAAGTAGTTATTCAATACAGAGAAGGCCTCGGTTGAGTCCTTGTGTGTATTCTCTGTTCTTGACCCATCAACCTTAGTTTATCTAAAGGTATTGAAAAACTGAAAAAAGTTTTCGTTAGGGTGTGAGGAATGGAAATCATCAAAAAAGAGTTGGGTGGTTGTTAGTGGCATACTGGCCTCGTTGTTTGGAGATTAGGGTTCGAATCCTAGTTCTGGTCCATAGAGGTCCATAGAGCAGTTTTTTTCTGTATAAAGTGTAATATTGCATATTTCACATGCCCATTGTTCCCTATTTTGTGATCTGATAGTGGAATCAAGAAAATGCAAAAGAAAACTAATGGTTGCCTGTGGTTGCAAAAAATTAAGCACTGGTCCGAAGTGAGTAATAAGAATTTATTGCAAAACACGCGTTCGAAATTTTGAATGGTTATCTCCAAACGCAACCCGACTCCGATCCAGGTACATAAAGACAGTTTTCCAGCCAAACATACGCACCACTTTTATTCCACATTCTACGTACCTAAAAGTATACGCTTGTAAAATGAAAACTAATTCCTTTCTCCCGGCTTGTTTTTGTATTTAATATATCAAATGCATAGATAAATGATATACGAGTTTTTATTGTCTTTTTAAAAAAGTTTTAGATCATTTCCTTTCTACAACCCCTGTCCATTAGGGGTAATAGTTTAGTTTAACGTGAACTTACATTCTTGAACTTTCAGAAGAAAATTCAAGCGAAAAAAATTCGGATCAATTCTTTAAAACTACGACTGTCTCTTTCAACTTTTCTTTAATGTTAATCAAGAACTTGTAGAATTCCTTCCCTTTTACATGGCTGAACACACTCAACTTGTGGACATTTATATGTGTCGACCATAGTCTCCTTTAAGCTGTCTATAAACTGAAGTCTCACACTTGCTTTGTTGCCAATGGCTGTTCATGGCATTCTTCGGAGATCTCTATGGAGCTGGCGCTTTACAAAAATTCCCCATTTTCAGAGTTGCAGACTAAATTTTGCCATTCACACTTCACTTCATCTTGATCCTCATTGCAACCTTTGGACCTCATTCTCAAGGCAAGTCCCCGCTCGCCTTTTCATATTGTGTGGAAGGGTCTTTCAAGAGTTCTTTCAAGAGATGACTCTTTGAAAGGAGGTCTCGCTTGATGTATGATTTACAAGTGGACGTCTTGTCAATAGGCTGGCTACAAGCTTTAAAGGTGCGCTGTTTGATGTCTTTTTGCACTTTTCTTTGTGCCTTTTTTTTTTCTGTGTTCATGGCCCATTATTGTTGCCCCTGGCGTGCGGTTGCTGCTTGCGGTAAAGGAGCTCTTACTAGTAAAAGTCACATTTTTTTGTGCGCTGTTTGTTGACGTCTTTATCAGCGGCTCGGTGATTTATAGGAAACCACGCAGTTCTGAAGGAGAAACTAATTAGCCATTAGTCGTTCATTTAGACGGCCAATGTGGCGTGAACGTGCTCTACCTCTAAAGAAAGTTTTATTATTATTATTTAAAATTTAAAAATATCAGGAAATTTGTGTGAAAAATAATTCCTTTTTTTTTGTTTGATTCAGTACTAATGTAAATTTTCTCTGAATTCTGTTTCTTTATTAATGCCATTTTTTCACTTATTAAACATTCAGTATAGCAGTATAGCACAACTTGTATATGAAGGCCTTATTTGAATAGTGGTCCAACTCCATTCTTGTTCATTTTGAGATACAGAGCCTTAAAGTCTAATGAGTGCTGAGAAATGACTGCTGAAGTCCGATTTGTAATAAGCTGGAGGTGTACCAGTTTGAAAATAAGATAGAAATTACTTGCAACATGAAAGTGAGGCTAACTCCATTTTTTTAAAAAGTAGAGTTGGACCACTATTCAAATAAAGCCTTCACATACCTCACGGTTTTAATTAAAATACTCAATAGATGCTATAACTTTAATTATAAAAAAACTCCTACAGATTATGGGAAAACACCTATCACGACAAAAGGCCAGATTTGGGAATAAACCTTAAAATTTACCGCTATTAAAAGGTACAAGGTGCTAGCCAGGTTTGACAAGTATTACCTTAAACCATACCTCAAACAATCCAGGGGATGAGTTTATTCAAAAGTTAATTCATAAAAAGAATTCTCTGATGAAATTAATTACAGCCGTTACTCTGTAAATTTCATTTTAACGATAGTTAAGTGTATGTAAACATGTGATTTGTCTATTTGTCTGTTTACATAGGATAGTTGCCTTAAAAATGCATGAAACTAAATAAAAATTTTATGACATCTCTTGAAATAGTTTGTTCAAGAAAGCAATATAAATTTTGGCATCACTTTTTCTACCCACATATACCAAATAAATTTCGAATTTATGAATGAGGAAATACTGTGGTTCACTCCGGGGGCTTAAGGTTAGAAGAATTACTATCAGTAAATAAATGTTTAAAACATCCTCATACAAAGAAACAGATGTCTGAATCTTACATATCAGCAACCAATTACCAGTAGCACAGTTCTCCTTCTCTTCCTTTTCATTGAACATCAGTTCTAGAAAATAACAGCGCCAGACAAGAAAATTTATGGACAACCAGAACATATATCCAGTAGCAAATAGAATATTAAGCTGTAGAATGTTGAATAATTTATGAAAAAATTAATATTTATAAAGGAAATATATTAATTTATCATACTTTAATAATTTCATTCCGTTACCAGTAGAAGCTTTGTGACTGGAGCTTTAATATATTTGTCGTGTAGTGAAAAGTATGGAAATAGTAAAACAATGCTTTCGAGAAAAAAAATGAGGAATATACTAGTAATAAAAACTGTCATACTAATCTTTAATTTTCTACTTTTATTTATACATTTTCACATTTAATATCTTCTTTGTTGTAATACAGAATTCTTAGAACACAACGAAAATAACCTTTTTAAAAGGTTATTCAAACAAGACATGATTTTTAGTGCAGTCTCCTACTGCATTAGGACTTGATACGGAACTTGTAACACATTGCTCCGGCGTTAGAAAATATTGAAATAGAGACAAACCATTCAACTAACTTGTTACCTTATTTTTTAATAAGGCTTTCCAAAAGGAAATAATTATAGCTGTTACTACATGTGATATGTTTTTACCCGTGCAGACTTTTCGTAAGTTGACATTCATTCGTTCACCAGATCATGTCTATACGTAAAATGAAGTAACAGGGCTTGTCTCTATTGAAGTAAATGAAGCCATATATTAGGAACTTGATACGAGACAGATTTATGCATGTTTTAAGTGTGTTGATCTACGCTCTTATCTGCTTACTGGTTCACAAGCAATTAGTTTTTTTTTTCGAATGTTCCACGTTTTGAAGTTCTCAAATTTACGGAATTAAGAGCTTTAAAACCAGCTAATAAAATTTTACAAAAAAATTCTTATGAAATCAAATCCAGCCAACAGCTTCTTATATACATCTATCATATATTACGTTTAATCTAAATTGAAAGGTAAACAATAGGGGCAGCACTAATACAGAATCACGTTGGCTATTTTTCTTCTCAAATCGCTTTACTGTAATATCTATTATTAGTATGTTATTTTGTTATTGTTTGTATACTGAAGCTTTATTTATAACTTCATGGAAATCCTTTTCCCGGAAGTTTGGTTTAGATATAGCTTCATCATTCATATCATATTCTTTGGAGAAAAATGTGTCCAGGAAGTGGCATTTTATTCTTAACAAAGTATTCTCGAAAAATGGGCGTCCATATTTGCTCATCGGACCGTTCGACTGGGTTTTTAATAACATGCAGACGCTTAAAATACATCAAAAAGAAGTCGTAAGATCGAAAGGTTTCAAGAAGCTAGGAAATTTCCTATTTGGCGAATTAATTCCAGTTCTTGGCGAAAAAAGTAAGACAATTTCATCTTAATATTCACTGCTGCTGATATTCCTTTTCTGATGTATCGATTATATAGATAAAGCTCACCATCTTAATAAAAATACTCGTAATAAATTTGCATAAGTATTCGTATGCAATATCTGTCATCTTCTAATTTTGAGGCCAGTAGTTTATGTCCGTACATTTTAGTGTATGCCAGCACGTGTATGGATGTGCAGGAAATTTTGCAGTAAGGTATTCCGGCTAAGATATTTTGTAGTAAAAGAATAAATTTCAGTGCCATCCCTTACATCGCGTAGTATTAATATTCACTTCCAGGGATGTCATTTTGTCAAAGGGTTTTACAATGGTTTGGTGGTTTTACCTATTGGATAAGATACAGTTTTAGATTATGTTTCTTACAAGGTTGTTTACTCTCTCAGGGGTAATTGTCGCTCAGTTTTTGTGATAGGATATAACTGGAAAATCTAAAACGATTTTTACAATGTTGTGGGTTTTCGATAGGAATTTTTTTTTCGTGAATGTAAGAATTCTTAAAGCATTACTCACATAATACGGATAATGATTTAATTGGGAATAAGATGAAATTTATGTATACACTAAGTTATCTAATATTTTACAAAGGTCTCTGTAAAACAAATTTGACTCGCATGGCAATTTTCATTGGTGTTTGTAAATGGATAATATCCTAACAATGGATATTTTTTTCCCTGATCCTGTGTTCAAACCAACGGTGGCTCCAATGGGAGGGGGGGCAGCAGGGGCAATTGCCCCTCCCCCCAAAAAAAGTCCGGCGTATTTTTTTTTTCCATAGCCTAAAATTATATAATTGTAGACCTAATGCTAAATGAGTTTAAATTTAAAATGAGAGGATGTTTCTCAATATCTTTTGGGGTTTCTCAATTTTTATTTGCGTGTATAAAAGCTATTTAATATAATGCAATAAAACGTTTACAACAGTAGGAGGTTAATTGCTATCCAGGTGTTCTATCACTACAAATGAAATATTATTTTTATGCAAACAAGCCACTTGTAGTGTTTGTTTTTGTAAATATTACGAACTGCTTTCTTTTTTTCTTAATATCATTTTGATTTATCAGTTTTTCCTTATCTGCTGTTATTTTCTTAAAATTCAATGTTAAATAAAACACCGTCAATTTGTTTTGGAAGCACATGTCAAAATCAAAATGAAAACATTAATAAATTATTACCAAGAAAGATTTAATTTACATTTAATTGTTATTTATTTCTTATATATATATATTTAACTCTAAGAGTCGACATTCCCCCCCCCCCCCCCCAAATCTCTGGACTGGAGCCGTACCTGGTTTAAACCTAATTTTGGGCATGGCTTTAAACTTCTTATACTAACTTATATTATAACAAATCATTCAGATGCAAAAAACGTGTTTAAAGGGTAGCATTTTTCGTAAAACAATGCAATTGTAAAATTCTCATAGGGGATTAAAAATTTAAGTTCCATGTAAAATTAAAACTATTTATCTAAATATTCCATAAAATATTCGGTGATCAGTTTTTGAAATTGGCAAAAATAACATCTCATTTCTGTAATACCACTCTTCATTTATAGAAAATGTTTTTTGATTCAAGTTTACAAGCAGAGCCCACAGAAATCTTTATTTGGCTCTAGAAAATCCTCGCCAAGCACACTTCAAAAATTAAACATTCGAGCAACCCCATCTTAAATAGACATTTTTCGCGCTATTGGAAATCCGAAATTCAATTCCGATGAAGCCCTTGGCTGGGCGTGTAGCTGGGCAAATACATTTCATCTTACTTTTTTGAGATTTTTTTATTTTTATTTTTTGCTTCCTTTCCTTCATCTTCCGAACGATGATGATTAAGTTTTTATAGACATGCGCATATCTTTTTTCAACATTTTAGCGCAGTTTTTTTTAAATAAAAAAAAATGACTTTTTTTTTTTTTTCCTTGAGTAAACGGATGAAATAGTTTCTCATCAGGCAAATTTTGTGGGAGGAAGATTCAGTGAGGCGAGTCTTAGCGGGGAGTAATTTTATCGCTTTTTAGAGGGAGGTGCAGATTACATCAAAGTTTTTGTGACAGAAATTCGCCGGAATGACTTTTTTACCCGTCGACGTTCGGATACAATTCGTAATTTATCGCATGCTGCATTTTGAACACTTCTCGAGAAATATTTTCATTTGAGAACGTTAACAATAAATTTGAGTCCACGTGTAAAAATAGCTTCGACATTCGATATGGTTAAAAAAAAAAAAATATGTACCGAAATAAGTCTATGGAACGTCTCTGTAAAAAGAATATTGTTCTGGGTTATTGGAAAATTTTTCAGCTTCTTAAAAAAGTTAATTATTATGAAACGTAAAAATTGAAAAAAAATTAATAGGTCATTAATGTTCTAACTACAGATAGGCTCACGTTGAAAAGATCTGTAGTTTAAAACTTTATTTTCTGAGTTTTTTTTTTCTCTCTCTCTGTTTAACGAGGCAGATACTTGTCTGCTCCACATTTGCCCATTCCACACCACGAATTGTTGGCTTATTCATAATGGAAGCTCCATATAAGTGAACCAACATCGCTCCCTATGAGGGGGCAGCTCAAGAACGTTCATGTCTGAGTCAGGTTTCGAACCCAAGCTAGGGCCGGCCATCTGGGGGGTGCGGCGGATGCTATGCACCGGGGCCCCGCGATTGAGGGGCCAAACATGATCAAGAACTAATATAATGTACTCTTGCACATGAATCGATTTTGAATGAAAGGGATGTAATTAACACACTAGACATATTGCAATACATGCTAAATAATAATTATAATGAGTTATTCCTAAATGTATTAACTGTGTAAAAACTTTTCTTTACGCTGCCTGTTACTTTAGCAAGTGCTGAGCGCTCTTTCAGCAAATTAAAATTAATAAAGAATTACCTTTGGTCAGGCATGTGTACAGAACGCTTAAATGCTCTTGCTATATTAAGTATAAAAAAATAAATTGCAAAAAATTGAAATTTTTCTGAAGTAATTAATGTATTTGTAAAAACAAAATCACGCATTAAATAAACATGCGTATTAGTATGTATATGTTCATGTTTGTAATTTTTTTTTTACTTTACAAATAATTTTGGGCCCCAAATGGTTTCTTGCACCTATAGGCCCCTTTGTAGAGAAGGCCGGTACTGACTCGAGCTCACTCGTGGAAACTCGTGACTCTGTATAACAACGTATAACTACTATACGTTGTGCGCGATGACTTTTGAATTTGAAATCTGAAACATTAAGGAAAGACAGTCATAAAAACCTGATAAAACAGTAATCTATCATACGAATCTATCATACTTAGTTCTTAGCATCTATCATACGAAAGAACTAAGTATGTGCATTACTATGAATATATTAAGGGGAAAAAAATTTTTTTTACTATTATTAAATTTCATACCTAAAAACTTTATATTTTACTTTGTTAGTTTCATGATTTCATTTAAGTTTTTTTCTGTATATACCATACAAATAAATTGATGCCAGTAAACCTTAGAATGATTCTTATCACATACAAAAGTGTTTTAAGAGTATATCGTCATTAATAGCCATTGCAAGTAAAGCAAATTTCCTATGTTTTTTAAAAGAGTCCCACAAATAATATTTCTCTGGTTGCATATAGTGTTAAAGAAAGTTTTATTGAAAAAAGATGCTCTAGACATTTAATATTTCATTTAATTTGTTCAATCAATTTATCAAAGGCATATTGATAATTTCGACTTTTGAAACATTTTTCTTTGATATTTTCTCATTTGGTGTCTACTGATGGCAATATGGGAGAAAATGAAACGTATTATTTCTCCAACGCATTTTCCAACACTCATCTGGAATGTTTGTCATAATGACCTGGGATTAATTTATGTTAAAATCTACGGGGACTCTTACCGTAGTGCAAAAGCACGAGGTGATACCAATAGTTTTGTTTTTACAATAGTTTAATTTTTTTTTAAATTAATCGTATCCTCATTATTTCTATTATTTTTTACATGCGTGCATACATACGAGTATATTAAACAGTAGACTTAATTTTCGAAGTGAAGTAAAATTCTTTGTAAAGAAACCCATACTAATTTTTTTCTCCAGAAATAATGAAATGGAATAGATTCTTTTTGGAAGATATTTCACATTTTTTTATTGGTTGAAATACAAAGCTTTCCAGCCTAATATGCTATCTCTTTTTTTATATTTTGTTTTATGCTATCACCACATGCAACGTATTTTATACATTTAAACACTGAATGTTTTAATTCTCTATGTCACTATTAAAAAAAAAAAAAGAATCTCTTTTGAAATTATCCCGATCGGCAACTTTACGTATTTCTCCCGCGGGACACCACTCGTTATGACGTCATCGCAAGTAGACCCCAAAACGGAAGAAACGCAGAACAGGCCGATTACGATTACGATGAAAAGAAAGAAGAAAGAAATCAGAGCGCAAGAGGGCGGGGGGGTCGGAAACGCTTGGCAGCAGCCGATAGCTAAGGATCGGTGAATCTGGCAACGGCCGGAAAATACCGATATGGACTCTCTTGGGACTAGAGGCTAAGTATAGGATATATATACACGCATGTGTGTGTTTAAGACTAAAATGATGTGTGGGCACGAGATTTCAGCGAATCTATGGCCCTGTCATTGCAACATCGCTGCCATAAGAAGTGGTAACGGGCGTTATAAAACTTTGCCGGCAAGAATTTTAGGGGAAACTATGATGACAATCGGTTTTAAGGGTATAGGAGTTTGATGGTGTTTTTAAAGTTTTGGGGAGCGATTCGGCCGTAGAGACTTTAGAGACGTATGGTCGATACAATGTGCCTGCGAAGATGCGGCTCAGATTACGATGATCTTGATGCGAAATGACTTCGACAGCTCTGCGAGACTGTTTTTGAACATGGGAATCATGTCAACTTATAAACGACACTTACCAAAATATATAGAGTTAGAGAATGCCGTTATGTTCGGAAAAGAGAAAATAAAAATATAAAATATACTTTTTCTGGCAAATGTAACTACTTTTCTTCTTATTGCTTAGTAGAAAATAAAAATAATTAACAAATGCTCTTAAACGAAATAATAATTTAAAATTTATTCTGAATAACTTAATGTGATATTTGAAGGCATGTATATATGTACACACACATTTATATATATATATATATATATATAATATAGTTCTGATTTGGTTGTAAGAAGATCTCAGTTGCGCTCTTTAAAGACGGTCTCTTTTCTTGTGCATTTAGAGATAACAACGTAAGTTGTTGTGAACGTAACTCTGCTAGCTTAGCAAAACCTAACTTTTCCAATATTCGTTATAAAAGTACTGTGCACTTATTTCAACATTTATAATTCTATAATGACTACCAAAAGAAGTTCTTATTTGAGGTTTCATTCAAAATCATAGCTTTTGCATGAAAGACGCGTTTCGAAAAACTTCAGGTAGTACAGTTAACTGCATTTTGATCACGGTTTTCCCTCGCTGTTTCTGCTATTAACTAGCACCATCACGCGCTATGTGTGATTAATTGCACTTCTAATCCACCGCTGCTGTGAAGTCTTACAGAGACGCAACTTATAGTATAAGGCAAAGAGCATTAGGTGTGTTCTATATTTTTTCTCCACATATAACTCCTGTCATAGAATTTTGGGTATTGTGAAACGCATAGAAACAGTTTTGTGTTCCATATTTTGTATACATCAACTGTGGTGCGATGGCAATATATTAATATTTCTTCACCCTGGTGGAATAATTGCACCATAATGTTGATTGCGGGTGCCATCATTAAGTATAAGATACCGTAATAAAATTTAACTGTAAACATGCAAATTCAACGAATCTCGATAATTTATTAAAAAAATGCGTAAATGATAATAAGGATCGTAAATTTACGAGCTTCCAAATTCAAAATTAGGTACCAAGAAGTATTAAAGGAGGAAACCTTTAGTTTAAAAATACGCCTTCGCTGAGCGACTGATAACAGTTAACGATCCAAGATTAAAATATCTTATGATCTTGTTCATTTATACAATATAAGTTTCGGTATTGTTTCGAGATATAATCTGATTTAATTTAGTAGAGATATGGGTTTTGGAAGACTGAATGTGTCAATATTGTAATATCTTCCGGTGGTTGTGTTTTCGGGAGTAATCATGCACAAGTCTGTTAAAATATTATTGTAAATGTACAAAAAAAAAGAAAAAAAAATCTTTTACGTATTGTAAGTCACGTGGATACGAATTTCCCTTTACTTAGATCATGAAAGTATATCCTCATCTCACTAAAAGAAGCCTTTATGGCTCAAACAGTTGTGATTAAGGCCTTTTACTATAAAAGGTATACATCCCCAAAATAAATTTAAATAAAAACACCTACACCTTTAAATGCTCATTTTAGTAATATTGAAGAACATAAAAGATTTTTTAAAATGATTTCAAGTTTACCAGAATTTAGTTAATATCATTCTCTTAACCGACAGGAAAATTGTGGAAAATGGAAAAAAAAAACAAACTAACTTCAAACTAATTAATAGTTCAACATAATGCTCCTTGGCCTTGAACTTTTAATTAGTTCTGAACTAGTTGACTCCGTTTTATTTATTTATTTATTTTTCGTGGATACTATTCTTAACTTCGTATTTATGACTCATGCAAAATATGAAAGCAAAATAATGAACAGAAATTTTCTCATCAAGCTCTGAAGCAAATCATATTTTGATAATTAATAATACTGCAGTCATAAAAGTCTTTATATATATATATATATATATATATATATATATATATATATATACACAACAGTCCCAATTATAACTATATAATATCAAACTATGGACATAATTCTACTATGACTTCTTCATGAACTATGAACAGAAGAGTAGAATAAATCAGAAACTATGTACAGTTTGAAAAAAATTACGAAATTTTGGCTTTCTTAAACGGGATGTATCTTTATGACGGAATGTATCAGCAAAATCATTTTCTTTTTCTCACCTACGATGGTGAAGTTTTATGCTACATCTCAGAGTTAGAGAGGAGAAAACTTCATACTTTGGCACCCCAAAAAATTTCCGTTGAATATATATGTGTGACATATCCGTACGAGAAGGAGGAAAAAAATTGACTGAACTCTTTGAAAAATACTGTGAGCATTGGTGCCGCCTTCTATCATCTGCACCCCTTCGAAATCCGCTGGAAACCGGTGGTGACATTTAATAGTGGATATCATTAGCTGATACGACCCCCCTTTTCCTGCCGAATCTCCCAACACTACCTGGTTATGAGGATACCCGACTTTGCGCTTCGGCGTGATAGGGGCCATACATCATGGGACAAGCGGAGCGCGAAATAATGCCTTGGCGGTGGAGCAGAGAGGGGGAGGTGGAAAGTCGACTTTAAGTGGACTCTAACGCCAACCCCCGTCCCCTCTTATATTAAAACCCGCGCCAATACCCCCCAATCTCTTCCGAAGTATATACCGATAGTCAATGTGTAGGGCGAGACTTCGAGATTTGGCAACGAAGCACAGATATTGGCTATATTTTGGCCTTTTAGAAACAGGCACCCATTTAAGTATATAACCGTGGCTTGGTTCTAAAAAGGCCAATGTCAAAATTGTTAGTTTCGAGAAAAAGGCATTCAAAGATATTGTACATTTTGCTGAATATTATATCTTTCTTATACTACGCGTCACATTATTATATTTTTACTTGCTCATTGTTAGCCTAAAAAACATCATTTTGAGGGGCGCGGCAGCCCAGTTGGCAAGAGCAGCGGGTCAGTGATCTGAACGTCCCTGGTTCGAGGCTCGTCGCTGCAAATCTACCGCCGTGTTCACTAGTGGTGGCCGGGGCACGTAAAATAGGGCGTGGCTACAATGTCCTCCAAGTTCTCAAATTTACATCTGGAGGTGCGGGGTCAAGTGTTCCGGTCTCGTCACTTGACTCGGTTCAAAATTATGGGACCGATCATTTAACCAAGTCGGACTCCGACCCTTGTGGTACTAATTCAAAACAGGAGCCGCACCTTCATCGCCCCTAGCCTTCGGGACTTGATCTGATGTTGCTGTCGGTCAAGGGGCATAAGCAACAACAACATTATTTTTATCATATAAAAATTTTTCATCTATTACTATTTTATATAAATCATATGCCTTTGACCCTTTTTGGATTTAAAGTTACTACACCTTAAATAACATTGGCTAATGATATAATGGAAATATAATCTCTTTCTGTTTGTTATTTGACATTGGCCTTTAAGAATTAAAGATTTTCTAAAATGGAAACTCTTGGTATAAATAACCCAAAATCTGAAGGAAAAAAAATCGACATTGGCCCTTTTAGAACCAAGGCACCGATATAATATTCGCAAGATACAATTCTATTGATGCAAAGCGTCTCCCGAAATTATGAATAATTCTAAACGCCAAAGTTGGTATTCTTCTCGATTCAGTATCAATCTGCTGCAAAATTTATGACCTGCTAAGTGACGTCAACTGCGACAGGCATCTACGCGCAGTAATTCTGATCAAACTTAATATTACAGTTCTTGAGAAAAAAAAAAAACAAGTTCCTCAGACATATCTTATCGCTTAATATGTTAACATAATCTAGAATCATTAAAGAAATAAATTTTTTAAACACGTATTCCCTGTCCTTACCGATTTAACCGAATGCAGTAATTAAATATGAAGTTCATGAACATATTACCAGATATTGAGACTCTTTACTCTGGTGAAAAAAATAAGATATCAGATTAACATTTATCCTATGTCTATAATGTAATAACTGTGTATAATTAAATTGGGTAATATATGCTTAATAGTCCTCAGGGAAGAAAATATAAACATGATAACAGTTGATGTAATAATATCTTTCACGCAGGACTAATATTGCGTATATATTATATGGTAATAGCCTAAAGGTTTGAATTTTGAGCCATAAATTATAGTCTGTTGAAGGGAATGAACTGTTTTAATAATGCTGGTTTCCCCTTTGCTGTCTAATATATGCTGTTTCAACAGTGCTAAAATTATCACACTTGAAACGGTGTTAAGGAAAAATATATTGGTACCCAAATTGCAAATACATTTCGAGATCGAGATGAAATTCTCTTCTACTATTTTCAGAAGAGAAAATTTACTTTACCAATACCTTTTCCTTTCGAGTGTATATTTCATCGAGAAAGAAAAAAATATATATTTGTTTCTCGCATTACCACTTTAAAACATTTTTCTCTGAAATAAATATGACTATCACCAACTGGGAAGTTCTTTCCGATTTCACCCACATTTGCGGCAAAAATTTACCCTAACTGTGCATATCCCAACTAATGAGGCTGAAAATCAGATTTCGAGAAACTTAGAAATAGGAATTGCTCGAAGAGTAAATTTTAGAGTGTTCATATCATTAATACATTTTAGGAGAAGTTGTGAATATTTAGTGCTGCGTTTTTCTCCTTATAATTATTTTAACTAGCAGCGAAATGAAGTTGACACGGCTATTGCAAAAGGAGTTCAATAATTACACGAAATTATTCACTAAAAAAAAAAAATTATTATTTAAAGTTGCTTTGCGTTTGGATTAAAAATATTTCATGATATTTATTCTTCATTCGATTAAATGGATTTTTAATGTACGAATCTTTAAATCAATTCAAATTAATTTCATCATTTCATCTATTCTCCCTCCAAATAGTTTGAAACCAGGTGAACATATTTCTGCCTGTTTCTAAATATTTGCCACAAAAGATAATTCCTATCTGAACTTTGTTTTTTAATTACGACGTACAGATAAGATTGTATGACAATTTTACCTTGTACAGTTACAATCAAATATTACAATCAAATATTACTTAGAAATAGGAATTGCTCGAAGAGTAAACTTTAGAGTGTTCATATCATTAATACATTTTAGGAGAAGTTATGAATATTTAGTGCTGCGTTTTTCTCCCTATAATTATTTTAACTAGCAGCGAAATAGAGTTCACGACTATGGCAAAAGGAGTTCAATAATTAAACGAAATTATTCACTAAAAAAAATTAGGATTATTTAAAATTGCTTTGCGTTTGGATTAAAAATATTTCATGATATTTATTCCTCATTCGATTAAATAGATTTTTAATGTACGAATCTTTACATTTTATACTTACATTTTTAATGCAGTTTATAACAATAAGAAATTGGAGTCCAACGAGAAACAAAAGCATTAATGGTCTGAAAACTGTTTAAGTCTATCACAAAGAGAAAAAGAAAGATTAAAACGGTTTTATAACAACCTGGTAAAAAGAGTAAATTAATTAACGAAAGGCACAAATTTTCGCAATGAGATTCATTTAAAACAAAAGTTAATTTTAAACGGTGGTTTTAAGAAAGAAATATTTTCTCTTTCCTAAATTTTAAATTCAGGTTTCAATAAAATATTGATGATTTTGTAAATATTTAGAAATAATAATAAACCAAAAAAAGTTTTTTTTAACTTCGAAGATATGTTCTGTAATAATTTTTTTTTGTGTGTGTGGGGGGGGGGATAACTGAAAGACTTGATTTCTATTTTTCTTAGTTTGAGAGAGTGGATACTATTCATCTACAAGTTGAAAGAGTTAATTCCACGTCATTAAGACAACTTTTGCCTACATATAGTCCGGTTTCCTTTTACTTTCACAAACAACGTTAAAAATTGGCTTGACCACAAAGACTTTAGCCTAATTTCGTTGGATGGTTGATTTTGGAGGGTTACGGTCGTTTCGTATCGCAAGAGGGCTAATTAAACCGGAACCTACAATTTAAAGCGGATTATGAACGATTACAAAAACCTGTACCCACAGCTGGACTCGAGCTAACAGACTTTCGCACCGCGAATACTAGCGCCAAAACCGTTTGGCCATCCACAGCTTCGGTGTAATTAAACTTAAAAGGAAAAGATTCATTCAAATCTGAGTTACTAGATAATAGTTTGTTGTAAAAACAACATTGCAGACGGAGTAACTGCTTTGCAATACAACTGAATATTTACTGGAACAAATTACCACGGAGCTGAGATTAATTAATCCTCTGTTTTCTTTCTGTAATTTACATCTATTTTGTATTTATTTTCTCTAAAGTATTCTAATGCATGCCTGGCCTTATGAAGGCTTTCAATACAGAATCTATTTAAATGGAATTTGTGCGGTTATATTCGTTCCAGTTTTTCTAATCTAGGGGTCTTTATATGTAACAACTTTAGTCAATATTTTATGTAATTTAATTTTGTATGCAGTTTATTTTATATGACACGTACTCAACACATTGTTGATGAAATATCAATAAATTTTTTAAAAAAAAAATTTGAATTTTTTTCTTAAAGTGAATAAATTTCAGTTCCTGCAATTCTATGATTTGCGCTGGTAATGCAAAGGTTTATTTAAATAAAATATTTGACATGGAATTTATTTTAATATTATCACATAACACACGGGAAAGTTTTCTTGGAAAGGAATCATGTATTAAAAATGTTGGAATGGAGGAAAAAATATGTAGTAAGATAAATTAATGGATCCCAAGGGGGAAACCAACCTAGAATATCAATCCCGCAGCCTAAGATATCAATTACATTGATATCCTAGGTTGCAGGTCAAAATTAAATGAGGCTTAATGGAAGAAAACAAGCTAGAAAGAGCTAAACTCAGTATACTTGGAATTCTAAACTTAGAATTCTTCTCAACCTAAGATTTTGATAGCTTTTGAAATGACGTAGTCAATGTATGCAGTTCATCATTTCATCTATTCTCTCTCCAAATAGTTTGAAACTAGTTGAACATATTTCTGCCTGTTTCTAAATATTTGTTACAAAAGACAATTCCTATCTGAACTTTGTTTCTTAATTACGACGTTATCTTTTAATATAACCAATTATCCAGCTAAACTGTAAACAGATAAGATTGTATGACAATTTTACCTGGTAAAGTTACAATCAAATATTAGCCAAATCGCATATCTATCGTGTGCACCTCTTTATAAATATAGAATGACAGACTTAATAAATGTAGGATAAAACTTACTTACATTTATTAAGCCTGTCATTCTATATTTATCAAGAGGACTTAATTGAGCCGCCCACGTTGTATAGTGCTTATCGTCGTCAGCAGCCACAAATAGAGCTCGTGTTCAAATCTCGAATAAGGCTTGGTCGTTTCTGTGTCGTCCCCCCCCCCCCATCGAGAGCAATGCTGGCTCACCTATAGGGCGCTCCCATAATAAAGTATCCAGAAAACCAGAGGTAAATAACAAAAGGCGAATGTCTCACAAAGTGCCTCCACATTAGAGGAGGAAAAAAATTTCTATACATGTCGATTTGTAGGACCACATTCTAAATTTAGGGCTGTCATATCTGCAGTTCAACATTTGCCGTTTTTACAAGATATGTCGATGAATTTTGTATTCTACGAGCTATTCGTCAATTCCTGTATCAGTCGTATCCCCCTTCCTCCCAACTTTCTAAATTTCTGACCGATGGTCGCATTAGACGAATATTACAATGAACTTTTCAACCCAAATAATTTTCTACTGGAGTAAATTTAAATGTCCTTTGAGGCACTGATAGTATGCGCCACTTCTACGTGTTTATCACAACTGCATACAACAGAATAACTAAGGGTTGACTAACAACCGTTTCCTCTCCCCATGTCCCCCCTCGGAGACACGCCCCTGAGACACTTTGCTTCAGCAAGTGAACTGATTATCCCGCCAACTCCGGAAAAATCGCCACCAAAGATCGTGCCTCAGAATGCAGTAACCCTAGTATGAGAAGACATCTATCCAGGGGCTGCAGTTTTAAAGAACAGCCAACTATGATTGGCTGTTTTACAGGGTGAAGGGAGAACGAAAGGGGTTTTCGAGTGTATTAACGACTACACCTGACGTACATGTACTCACACACAGCCAGACGACATTGAAGGGGGTGGCGGGCACGGAGAATATTCGAAAGAGCCGTTATCTCAGAAACACACACATTACTGAAGGGGGGTGAATTTCTGCATACAGTTGATGAGTGCGGGGGAGGCCTTTTGTGTATTGGGAAATGTACTGAAAGGGAATAGGGAGATTTGCGATTAACGCAGATTTATTGCAGAATGATGATGTCCCGATTTAAAATAATTTGAAATGGCTTTCATCAGGGTTTATTTATTTTTTAACCATCTCATTCTTACGCAAATATACAGATAGCTACTGGTATCATGTGGTTAAGCATGTCTCAGGTAAATACGGGCAGTTAATCCAAAAATACTTGAATTCAGATTGAAATTCTCGAATTATTTTAGAAAAAATATAACGGCCAGTCATTTTAAAATTTTCTCTTCAGCAACTTCACTGTTGAATACAACTTGTTTCGAGCGTAAATTTATATACTACAAAAAGTATTTTTCGAGAATTTGATGATTACTCATCTCTTTATTTTCTTCTTTTCACAAAGAGCTTACAGTTTGATAAATGCAGCCTTTTTGAAAGTGGTTAATCGTATTGTTAGAAGTATTTTATTGTGTTTATAAGTTGCAAGAATATATGGGAATTAACGTTGAAGATTTATTATTTCAAACAAACCTTGAAATTTATGCAAGTGTTCACTGATTTTAACTAGCTTAGAACATTCATCATAGGTTAAAAAGTACTCTGTTGGCAATTATGATATTTTATAATAATATAGAAACATCAACTAATGAAAAAATATCCTACGTTCAATGACACTTGAATTAATCATTGATTATTTTATTTTAATATTAAACCTATATTAATATATCTGTGGTGCCCGGTATAAAGGACTTAAGTCAAAAATAGTGATTTAAATATACCAAGTTACTGGCTTTTATACCAATCGCAGAACAATAATTTCAAGTTGAGTCTTTTGCACAAAGAAATGTACTTTTCTATACAAAATTGATAGACTTAAGCCTTTTATAAAAGTCAAAATATTTTTTTTAAATCAATACTAGCAAATATCTAAAAATCACATTTTTTGACTTAAGCCCTTTATACCGGGCACCATACATATATTTTCATATTTTTTTTTACATTATTTTGATTTAATATCAAAGAAATGTAAATAAAGCTGCACAGAGAAAAAAAAGTCGTTCGGTGAACCCACTTCTCTGAGTTCAAATCCTCTGCACAGGGGAACTCGCTTTTGGTGAGTCGTACAACCCATGTGGGAAAGTGGGTTCTAGAACCCAGATCCCTTTCCTTTTCTTGGATTTAAAAGATATTCTTTTAATAAAGGAAAACATTTCTACATAAAGGAAATAATTTCTATGTTGAGAACAATAGTCATTAGGTAAAATATAAATATAAACAAAAAATTGATTTGGAATAATAGAAAAGAAATTTTGTTAATCTCGTCTAAAAAAGTAGACATTGTATTCGAAAAATTAAATTCCTTATAAAAAATAATGGATAAAAATTTAAGTACATTGGAAAATATTCATCCCGAATACTTCATTTCAGCCTTTTGTGACATTTACGGTCTAATACTTAAAGTTGGTTTTTCAGCTCAGTAAACACACATAAGTTATTTAACACACTTGTTTCGATAACGCAGTTCCGATAACTCGGTAGTGTTTTAACTCACTTAGATCCACGTTCAAAAACATGGGTAGTGGTTTGTTTAACTCAATTCTCAAAATAACCCACGCGAAATGGGTTGCAGAACCCACTTATTCCGGCGACTGACCGACTTTTTTTTCTCTGTGTATGAAACATTTTGTTTTAATAAATATGAAGACTTTCTAAGGATTTTTATATACTTGTTTGTCTTTATACCTTATTAAGTCGTTTATATCTTATTAATTGGTGTGGAATGAAATCTCAAAATTCGAGCTTATAAATTTAGACATGTAAGGCCTTTGTAGAGGTCCACTACATTGGGCCGCATCCACGATGAAAGGACAATGAATAAGTATCAAATAAAATAATGGCAGGAAATCCCTTGTTCTAAAACCTTATTCTTTCAAAAATTCCCCTTTATGTTTATAAGTTTTTGATGTTGCTTTAATTTTATAAAATACAAGCAGATCACTCAAAGCTCCTTTTTGATTAAAAAGTAACCAGCCACTAAGTCTTAACTTAAAGTAATGGAATTTTTCGATTAAAAGAAAAGCAAAATTAACAAAGTAACAAAAAATATATTACCTGTCGTAGATTCAGAGAAGATAATTTGGCACTCACCTCCTATAAGATAATGTTTCAATGAAATATAAAATGAAATCAATATAAAATAATGAAAATTAAAATAGTCACTACAAATATTTCACAAGCTTAATTTTACAAAAAATGCAAGCAAATAACTTAAAAAATTTAGTCTTTCGAAGGAAAGTAAAAAAAAAGTATGTTTTAGAGGGAGAATTAATATTTCACACTCTGCAGGTGTTTGATTATATTATATAGTGCATATTACATATCTTAAACAGAGAATATAGTTTTAATGTATAATTTTTATAAATAAAATTATATATACTGAAGGCCCATAACTTAATGTTACGTAAAGTTTTTTGATAATGTAGAAGATCTTTTATTGTGAATTAATAACATTTTAATAAACTTGTGTTATTCTGTGGGTTTATAAAGAATTGAACAGGAAAAATTATCACATTTTTAAATTATTATATGAAGTTTCCCGTTTTAAAACGTAAGAGGAATGAGGGCTAATTTTCACTCCTTGTTTCCCTAATAAAAGGATAAACATATTTTCATCTTTTTTTTATGTCATTCTTGAGAAAGTCTCTATTGCGTTGATATCTTGACAATACAGTCGAACCCCGTTATAGCGAACCCGGTATATAATGAATTCACGGATATACCGAGTGGAAATTTTGGTCCCGCCTTTTTCCTATTGTACGTAATTTAATTAGTTATTACGTAATTTAATTAGTATTGTGTCAGTTTAATGTAATCGATTTTAGTCGATTTAATTCATTAATGATCATTTTTAATAGATTTTAACATTTTTTTAATACACCATTATTCAATATACATTGCAACTACTGAGTTATATATTTTATGAACTCTAGCATTTTTCTTAACGTTTCGGATATAGCGAACAAAGCCTTTGGCCGCTTGAAGTTCGTTATAACGGGGTTCGACTGTATTGCATTCCATGACCACATATTAAATTTTGACCATGTCAGCAATATGTTGGCAGTATCACAAAGATGTTACTCGTAAATGTGTATTACCTAATGTTGATTAATAGTTTACAGGTATCTTTTTGTCTTTAAGAATATATTCATTAAGTACCCAAAATGTCATCAGTATTTTCATTGATAAGGCTTTCATTCAATGCAAATAACTGATAATTAAATATAAGTAGTAGTCCCCAATACCGTGGTTTTCTCTGGAAATAATTCAAATAAATCATTAAGGCGTTGTTTATATTGATTCTGGATCGGAGCATCAGCGATAAAAATTTTAACCAATCACATAGCTCAACGTAAGGTCATCATGCGTTGCAGTTGACTCAAGTTCAACTCTTAGGGCCTGTTCACATAGAATCTGTCAGCGTCAGCGTAAACAATTTTAACCAGTCATATACCAATCATTGACCCATATAATCAACAGTGCTAACAGAATCTTTAATGTTGACGCTGAAGAATTCTGATCGCAGATCATTATCTCTAAGAGTTGGAAATGCCGCACCCCCCTGTGCTGTGAACAAGCGATCAAGCTGAGTTCAATGGGTCGCGTAGGAAAAAAGGAACTTTTTAAGTCATGTGCATATATATATATTTTTAAAATTTCGGTTTTAAGAGAAAATCTCAATTTTTCAACTTCTTTTATTAAACTGTAATATAGCTTGGCAATATTGGCGGTTAATTGGAAAAAATTTCAATCCGAAGATAGCATCATTAAAGCTGGATCCTTTTTCTTTTTTAACCGTGCTCATTCCTGTCAAGTGTCGGGTTTCAAGCAATTTGATATTACTTGATAGCATATTAAAGAACTCTCCTTGCATCCCAGAGAACACTATCATCCTCATTATAGACTAAATAAAAAATCTGTAGAGTAATTCTTCCAGTTTGAAATATGTTTCCAGAAAAAACTAATATGTTTCTATTTTATGTAAAAGCTTAATTTATTACTTACTTACACACACACACACACACACACATATATATATATATATATATATATATATAGTGTAGGGGTGCACTAAGAAAGAATTTTTGAAAAATTCTTATATTTTTTTAAATTAAATATTTAAGCTGTTTTAGTAACTTTTTTTAAGTTTGCATTTAAAATAATAATTTGAGGGTTATAAAATTTATATCACGAGAAAGATCATAAAAATGCCTTAAAAATGAAATCTTTTTCGAATCTTTATCTCCATTTTCTGATTTTTGGGGAATTTTTAAAGATTAATTTTTAGAATTTAATATATTAAATGCTGATCACGTGATTTTTTTTCTGGTACTTTAAATAAATTTATCGTCACGTGATAACAACGAAATAAACAAAAAAAATTTTTTTCATGCTAATGCAGCTGACGATTGGACATTATCCAAAAAAATATTATTTAATGCAGTAAAATATATGTTCCTCAAACTGCACTATATTAACCGTACTATATTCTTTAGTATGTCCTATTAGATTTAATTTGAATATTTTTTTCTACATTATTTTGTCTTTAAAAATATCCCTTACTATTTTTTTTATAAATATATATATATATATATATATATATATATATATATATATAACAATTCCGTAACTGACTGACAGATAAAGTACAGACCAAACCGCTGGACCTAAAGGGCTGAAATTTTGCAAGGCCATTCTTCTTATAGTGTAGGGGTGCACTAAGAAAGATTTTTGAAAAATTATTCTTAGATTTTTTAAATTAAATTTTTAAGCTGTTTTTGTAACATTACTTAAAATTTGTATTTAAAATAATAATTTTGAGGGTTATAAAATTTATATCACAAGAAAGATCTTGAAAATTCCTTTAAAATGAAATCATTTTCTAATCTTTACCTCCATTTTCTGATATTTGGTGAATATTTAAAGATTAATTTTTAGAATTTAATTTGTTAAATGCCGATCACATGATTTCTTTTCATATTGTGATATTTTAAATTAATTTTGCATCATGTGCATAATAACGAAACAAACTGACAAAAAAATATTAAAATACGGAAAAAGATAAAATTTAACCACTAGACTAATGGGGATGGAAGTTTTTTAAGAATTTAATTCAAATTTGTATGTTTTATGGATATTAAACAAACAAATTAATTGCATACATTGACCGTTGTATTTAATTTGAATATTTTCTTCTACATTATTTTGTCTATAAAAATATCCCTTGCGATTTTTTTATAAGTGTATATATATATATATATATATATATATATATATATATATATATATATATATATATATATATATATATATATATATATATATATATATATATATATATATATATAAGTTCGTACGACAAATCCAAACACTTTCGGAAAATCATCTTCGAATGAGCGTCGATACTCCATTATTATATAATAAGCTCGGTGTTTATCTTCTATATTGAGGCACTTCCGAAACTGATATCACAAAGATCTGCAGGAAAACCGCAATAATTCGGTTTTCACCAAACCAACACAAAACAACTGAAAGCGACCAAAATCACAGAAGCTCGAAAGGGGAGCAGCACGATGAAAAAAAAAAAAAATACCCCTTCCTTCATTCGGATACCCCCTGGCGCCAGTCGTACTCCTCTCGACACAAGGTCCAAGTTGTCTTTTTCAGACATACCACACCATCCTGCGTCCGCCCCTTCCGTACCATGCAACAAGGGTCATGAATAGGTTGCCAAAGTCATGAAAAGTTCCACGGTTTAGGAACTATACTCGCGCTTTGATCTTTTGCCGCCATTCGGTTTCTTGGTTTCCTTTGAAGCAATACAGCAAATCGGTACATAAGTTTGTTTGTGCCATTGCGAGAGAAGCATATCAGTTAATTATGCCGAGAGTACATTTAAAGTGGCCGAAACTAGGGTTCTCATACAGATATGGATCATGGGGATGCGCAATTGTTGAATGAAAGCTTCGTTTAAAAAAAAAAAAAAAAAAAAATGACAAAATATTCTCAACTAGTTTTGGTCACTCTTTTAATGAAAGTTGAAAATTGTGTGTGTATGTATATTGTATGTATGAATTATATGTATATTATGTGCGTATGATGTATTTATATATGTATGTGTGTGTGTAGTATGTAATATGGGTATATGTATTATATGTCTGTATATTTGTATGTTTATATCTTTCTTTAATATAAACAAACAAACAAACACACTCACACACACTCATATATATATATATATATATATATATATATATATATATATATATATTTCTAGAAATAGAGGTGCCGGAATGGTAACCTTCCGGGGTGTGTGGGGGTATTCCAAATTATTGATAAAGAGAGGTACCTAAAGAGAGGTACCAGAGCACCGTTCCGGCGCGTTCCGCCTCAAATCTAGCCCTGTATATATATATATATATATATATATATATATATATACACAGTAACCACCGCTTATAGTGATCAGTGGTTATAAGAATCAACCGTTTATAAGAATCAATATCGCGAAAACAAAAACAAATGTATTATTTCCATGTTAAAATTTTCGCTTTAAAGAATCAATCCACTGGTTTTAAGAATCAGTTTACACTCATCACTTTCCTTTCATTTTTCCAAAAAAGCCACTTAAACCCTCAAAAGGCACGAAGTTCTTTTTTTTATTTTTTTTTTTAAAGGAAGATTGATAAGATGGGATGGAATATAGTCGTAAAATTCATCCTTTTTTTATTAGACATAACATAATAGTTTCCCCTTAAACGCTTTAGCACAACACTGTCCTGTTAGCTTGACCCAGGAGCATCTTTACCCGTCCAGGTCCAATTTCACTTTTCTCCACTGACAAACAAAAATAGGGATAAGTTTTTCAGTAATAATTATATGTCTAAGCTTCATATTTTTATATGAGTATTCAAGGATTAATGGTAAAACTTGCTGGTGACAAGTGGGTAATATTGTAACAATAACAATTCTGTCGTTTTAGTCACCGGCCAGTTTTAAAAAGCAGTTATCCTATAGGTGCGTGCGGGGATTTGATAGTAAAAGATTCTCTACATACTATTTTACTTTTATATCCTTTTAAATTATTTAGAAATCTAATTTTAAAATTTCAGAATTGTTGATCGCAACAGTAAAATTCTACATTCCTGTTTTATGCATTTAAAAAAAAATATATTATTGGTAAAATTGTTGGCGGCCCCTATAAGAGCTTAAATTTTTTGACTTATATTATCTTTTTAAAACGAACAAATTAAAAGGAAAGAAATTAAATTCTTTTTCCCACTACAGAAAAATTTCAAACAGGAAATTTTTAAACTGAGCAGTTCAGCTTATTTCTGTTTCTTTTACTGCCAGTCTTTTTAAAAAATTCTTAAAATTAAGTTGTTTATAGCAAATAAATGTGAGCTTGATTTTTCTTTAAGAAATAATGGCTCCGACGTCTTGAATTTGTACCTTTTGAAAAAATATTATTTTTGTTGGAAAATTAAGTCGTTGATAGCAAATAAATGCGAGCTTAATTTCCAAACACATCATTTTTCAAAAGACCCATATTTAACGGGAAGAAAATAAAACTTTCTAGTTGTACAGGAATTTTAATAGGGCTATGCTTGTATGATGAGAGATTTCGACGGAAAAATGGTATAAATCTCCAGCGTACCCAGGCGGCATGGATCTTTCTTTCACCCTTGATATAGGCTCCCCAGCAAGGCATCACCGATAAGCACGCAGTGAGAAAAAGAATCCCTCATGAGGAATTCCTGTTCATTACCATGTTTTTATTAACTTGCTTTCTATTTTATTTTTGTGTTTGTCCCTTACAAATCTTGCAATCGATTTTTAACTAAATTCCCGACTAGCTAGACATTTGAAACTTTTAGAATAGCTCAGAACACGATGACAATGCATTTTTTAAATACTTTTAGCCATCTTTAAGCAGATTGAATTCATTTTCAGTTAATTTTGTTTTGTAGACTGGTGCAGCCATCTATCGGCCGGGACGAGAACGAAAAGTTAAACGCAAGTTAACTTCCAATTAACTTCATTTTCTTTCAAGTTGATGGGATAATTCATCAAAGAAATTTTTTAAAAAGTATCTATTAATACATGGAATTGTCAAGTTTATATGATTCAACAGAAAATTTAAAAGCATGGTATATAAAAATTTCTTTTCATCTTGTAATTATTTTTGCTGTTGACTGACAAAGTACGGTCCACCCTCCCACAACGGAAACAACCACCGTCTATCAAGAATCGAGCACAAAATTGAAATACAGTGAAGTCTGACTGTATAGATAACATTTTAAATAGAAAGAAATTGAAGTGAGGAGAAACAACACAGAACACATTGGTATTAATGTGTTCACATTGGTATTAATGTGAAATAACATAAAAAAAAATTCAGAGAGCGATTTAACGAAGAGAATGAAATTTGAGGTGTTTTTAGATGAATAGTGGGTCGGAATTTTCTGCTGCAATCGTGTGGATCAATCCCTGCTAGTTTGTAAGGCGACCTGGCGTTTAGCGTTTAGATGCAATAAACTATAAACGAAGCTAAAATGAATATCAGATGACATTGATATTTTACAGAAAAAAAAGGAAGGTTAAAGTAAAAAAGAAAAGGAAAAATTGAATTTTTCTTACTTTATCACTTCTAAAATTTTTAATCTTTATTGGTGATTCAATGGTCATGATTTATTTTTATTTCTTTATTATATTTATATTCTATATCATTAACCACTTTCCTACAAGCTTATTATAAATCTGAAGTTAGCTTTTTATACAAAGAAAACTCGATCACATTTATTTTATTATCGTCATAACCAGGGCCGCGGGCAGTAGTATAAAAATGAGAGTTTTGCGCCAGGAGCAGGAGCAAGAGGGGGGAGGGGCTTAAAGTGGGCGGGGCTAACTGAGTGACGTGGACCAATCAGAGTGCAGCTGGCCACCTGGCGGTCGATTTGGACCAATCAGGAGAGGGCAGCGCTGCTATCGCCCCCTAGCGGGAAAGAGTGGAAGCTTGTAGTTCAGCAGAATCTTAGAGGGAGTATGTGCTCTGCGGAGCGCCCCCTATAGATCAAATAGGGAACTAAATTTCGTACAAGGATTGGAGGTCAGGGCATATTTTTTTCAGTGCTGCCATCTGATGCTGAAAGCTAGAACTACATTTTTGGGGACTTAGAAAATTTTTTAAAAGTATTTTCCATGGGAATTGAACCCGTTAAGGAAATATTACCTGACTACTTTTAGCGACGTAATACCGTTACGCTATGAATCGTCGGAAGTTCAGCGAATTATATTCTATAACAGAGAGAATATTTTTATAAATTTACTAGAATTAATTATCAAAAATAAATATAACGATATCTATTGTTTAAAAATGAAACTTAGAAAATTTAATACAAGGTTTTGTGTATATTTTTCAAAACTTTAAATATTTTTAGTCGAATTCTAACTTAAAATATATATTATCAACTTAGTAGTTCAAAAAAGGGCTTATTTTCAGGACTTTAAAATTGTTTTGCTATGTTTTTTAACGTGATATATAATTTTACATAGATACATTCACAAAATAATACAAAATAATAAGAAATTTTTACATAGATACGCTAAAACGAATATTTTTTTTCTTTTACTTGATATTTTTACACATGAAATTATTTTACAACAAGCGTTAAGTTTAAAATATCTATAATTTTTCTTAAGAATATTACTTTGCAGTATAATATAATTTAGATAGAGCTTTGAATCCATTGTAACATTTAGTATAGAAAAAATTATTATTATTTGATCTTACCTTGAAAAACATTCCATGAAAAGCTAACAAGGGGATATTTTTACACATGAAATTATTTAAACAAAGCGGGAATTCCTCAGTAGAGTTATTTTTTCCTATTAATATTAGAAATAAAAACTGAAATATGATTCAATCTAGATAATTATTTAAATTAAATACACATAACATACCAATCCATACTATTAAATCTGCAAGAGAAGATATTAAATTTACGCTAAAAAATTTTTTAATTGTCGACATATGCATACTGCAATAGTCTACATTATTATCAAAAAGTTCATTGAATTATATTCTATAACAGAGCGAATATTTTTATGAATTTACTAGAATTAATTATCAAAAATAAATATAACGTCAACTATTGATTAAAAATGAAACTTAGAAAATTTAATACATGGTTTTGAGTATATTTTTCAAAACTTTAAATATTTTTAGTCAAAGGGTTTATTTTCAGGACTTTAAAATTGTTTTGCTATGTTTTTTAACGTGATATATAATTTTACATAGATACATTCACAAAATAATACAAAATAATAAGAAATTTTTACATAGATAGGCTAAAACGAATATTTTTTTTTCTTTTACTTGATATTTTTACACATGAAATTATTTTACAACAAGCGTTAAGTTTAAAATATCTATAATTTTTCTTAAGAATATTACTTTGCAGTATAATATAATTTAGATAGAGCTTTGAATCCATTGTAACATTTAGTATAGAAAAAATTATTATTATTTGATCTTACCTTGAAAAACATTCCATGAAAAGCTAACAAGGGGATATTTTTACACATGAAATTATTTAAACAAAGCGGGAATTCCTCAGTAGAGTTATTTTTTCCTTTTAATATTAGAAATAAAAACTGAAATATGATTCAATCTAGATAATTATTTAAATTAAATACACATAACATACCAATCCATACTATTAAATCTGCAAGAGAAGATATTAAATTTACGCTAAAAAAATTTTTTAATTGTCGACATATGCATACTGCAATAGTCTACATTATTATCAAAAAGTTCATTGAATTATATTCTATAACAGAGCGAATATTTTTATGAATTTACTAGAATTAATTATCAAAAATAAATATAACGTCAACTATCGATTAAAAATGAAACTTAGAAAATTTAATACATGGTTTTGAGTATATTTTTCAAAACTTTAAATATTTTTAGTCGAAGGGTTTATTTTCAGGACTTTAAAATTGTTTTGCTATGTTTTTTAACGTGATATATAATTTTACATAGATACATTCACAAAATAATACAAAATAATAAGAAATTTTTACATAGATAGGCTAAACCGAATATTTTTTTTTCTTTTACTTGATATTTTTACACATGAAATTATTTTACAACAAGCGTTAAGTTTAAAATATCTATAATTTTTCTTAAGAATATTACTTTGCAGTATAATATAATTTAGATAGAGCTTTGAATCCATTGTAACATTTAGTATAGAAAAAATTATTATTTGATCTTACCTTGAAAAACATTCCATGAAAAGCTAACAAGGGGATATTTTTAGACATGAAATTATTTAAACAAAGCGGGAATTCCTCAGTAGAGTTATTTTTTCCTTTTAATATTAGAAATAAAAACTGAAATATGATTCAATCTAGATAATTATTTAAATTAAATACACATAACATACCAATCCATACTATTAAATCTGCAAGAGAAGATATTAAATTTACGCTAAAAAAATTTTTTAATTGTCGACATATGCATACTGCAATAGTCTACATTATTATCAAAAAGTTCATTGAATTATATTCTATAACAGAGCGAATATTTTTATGAATTTACTAGAATTAATTATCAAAAATAAATATAACGTCAACTATTGGTTAAAAATGAAACTTAGAAAATTTAATACATGGTTTTGAGTATATTTTTCAAAACTTTAAATATTTTTAGTCGAAGGGTTTATTTTCAGGACTTTAAAATTGTTTTGCTATGTTTTTTAACGTGATATATAATTTTACATAGATACATTCACAAAATAATACAAAATAATAAGAAATTTTTACATAGATAGGCTAAAACGAATATTTTTTTCTTTTACTTGATATTTTTACACATGAAATTATTTTACAACAAGCGTTAAGTTTAAAATATCTATAATTTTTCTTAAGAATATTACTTTGCAGTATAATATAATTTAGATAGAGCTTTGAATCCATTGTAACATTTAGTATAGAAAAAATTATTATCTGATCTTACCTTGAAAAACATTCCATGAAAAGCTAACAAGGGGATATTTTTAGACATGAAATTATTTAAACAAAGCGGGAATTCCTCAGTAGAGTTATTTTTTCCTTTTAATATTAGAAATAAAAACTGAAATATGATTCAATCTAGATAATTATTTAAATTAAATACACATACCATACCAATCCATACTATTAAATCTGCAAGAGAAGGTAACAAATTTATCTCACAATGTTAATAGAGAAGATTCTTACATTATCTGAAATAATACAGACTTTATCATGTTTAGAAGATATTTACAAGAGTTCATTTTAGAATTAAATGAATCATGGTTTGAATCCTACAACAGTAGGGGGTATATGCAAACATGAAGACTTTAAATTATACAATTACCATCTAGAACCTGAAACTTAAAAAATATATGCACCAATTTAAGTATCTTTATATAGTTTATGTACAGTTTTGAATATATTTCAAACCTTAAACGTTTTTTCAACTTTGAAACTATATTATAAGTTAAGACGCTTACTAAAATTAAAAACATTTTATAGAGGTAAAGACTTGAAAGATAAAATTTACAAGTTTTAATCCTAAATATTATATTTTATCCAGAAATGTAGACTATTAATATATGATTTTAAACCTAACATACTTTCAACGATTATCTAAATTGCGATATAATGTTAAATTCCACTGATATTAGTCTATTAGTAGTAAGCATTTCATTAAAGGTTAATAGAAGTATTTAATAAAGTTTTAATATTAAATGAACATCAAACATATATTAACTTAGATGTTTTAACCCCAAACAGTAATTATTAAAAATAATTATAAAATATATGATTCAAAACTTTAAAACATATTATTATATATACAATAGAAGATGTTAAATTTGTATTGAACTTAAATTATAAGATTGTTTCTACCATCGTCGCTTGATATATAACATTACAGTTTTAAATATTCTGCAAACGCTATGAAACATTTTGTATAGAAAATAATTACCATTTGATCTTACCTTTAAAATCTATAGTTTATGCACTTAATTCATATAATTTTTTACAAAAACAAGCTTTAACTGTATAAAAAGATATTATATTTGTCCCGCACATACATATAAACATTATTCCACAGAGAAGATATATTCATCCCTCACATACATATAAACCAAAAAACATATTAAAACTTACTAGTTCCCTTATAAAGGTTTCACGACTTTAAAATTTTTTTTACTGCGTTTTAAATCTAATCTATAATTTTACATATATATAACCACTAATAAATTGTTTTACAAACAAAAAAGCATACATCACTCCTAAAATTTTAGTTTTCTTAACAAACAAAAAAAAAAAAGCAAAACTTTGATCAAAACAAATGTTTATTATGTTAAAAAATCAATCACCTATTTATATTACTTTGAATAAGTTTTACATCAGAAATTATTTTCCGACAACTGTTAAACTTAAAAATCTAATCTTAAATTTATTCATCTTTGCACACTTTACAAAGAAAAGCATACATTTTAACCAAAATTTTAGTTTTCTTAACAAAAATATCTGCAGAACTTTGATGTAAAACTATGTTTAATACATTGAAAATCAATGATCTATTACCAACACTTTGAAATATCATGCAAATGCTAACTTAGAATAACTTCTAAATGAGTAAATTTTAAGGTTTACCTAAACCAACCCCTACATAAGATAAGTGCAATTCAACGTTAGATAAGATAAGTACGTTTCGTCAATAGATAAGATTACTGGCACCTACTATTAGTCACACATTTTTCTAAAAATATTTTTTAAATTATTTTTCTAAAAAATTATTATTCAAATTAAAAGATATAAATATAATAATTAATCTTTAAATACTATATTGAACACAGAAAAAGAGTACTCACAGTTGATGAATGGACTTTAGTCTTCTAATATATCCTCATAAAAATATTTATGAATCATTTTCAAGTTGAACTTAGCGAAAAATTCACTGCTGTTATAGACACATGTGCAATAATTTTGTACAATTCAGCATATTTTTAACATAGATGTTGAAAATAGCAGCTTTACCCACTGCACGATATTTTTCATTCTCGCTTATGGATAAGCAACTATGCTGGCGCTGTGATAGATGGTCAATTTCACATCCATGACATTCAAATAATTCACTGCATGCACGTATTAAACTTGTTTTTAAGACTTTGAAATAATTTTCTTTTGCAGCAAATAAGTCGCAATGATTTTTTACAACATGATCCGTTTTTATAAACTTTGTATTGTAGCATATTAGGAATGCTTTCACACAACGAACTGTTTTCAACATAACTTATAATATCGTCAGGATATTCTTCCATTTTCAATATCTGCTCTCTATTTAATTTAATAGACCAGGTTTTTAATTTGTAACCAACTCCGTTTTCATTAGCAAACATTTGTTGTAAGCAACATTGTTCGCCGACGTTTACACCTATTAGCTGCATGTTACAGATGAATGATTTCTTTTATAAACAATTTTATATATTGAAATTTTATTCATTAGTTCCCACCATGTAGCGACAATCATCACTACTGCATTTTCGGTAGGGATATTGCTAAATACATCCGTGAAATGATTCAAAGTCCTAGGTATGTCTTATCCAATTGCAACGTAAATCAACCCCTCCTTTATAATAAGCGCTTTTAAGAATTACCATCTTTGAAAAGAGAAATAACTGAATCACTTACGATTTGTTAGTAAATGTTGAATGATTATTTTTCGTGCAATATAATTTTTCAGGAGAGATAAAAAAAAGTTACTTTTACTTTAATATATAACATTGCAGTTTTAAATATTCTACAAACGCTATGAAACATTTTGTATAGAAATTAATTACCATCTGATCTTACCTTTAAAATCTATAGTTTATGCACTTAATACATATAATTTTTTTACTTAAAGCATATTAAAACTTAATAGTTCCCTTATAAAGGTTTCAAGACTTTAAAAATTTTTTACTTTGTTTTAAATCTAATCTATAATTTTACATAGATATAACCACTAATAAATTGTTTTATATAGAAAAAGCATACATCGCACGTAAAATTTTAGTTTTCTTAACAAAAACCTTTAAAAACTTTAATCGAAACGTTTATTACGTTAAAAAATCAAGCACCTATTGAATAACTTTGAACAAGTTTTACATTAGAAATTATTTTCCGACGACTGTTAAACAAAATTTATACTATAAGTTTAAGACACTTCCTAATACTTACAATTTTATCATTCTATAAAGATTATAATTTCTTTTGAATCGTTTTCAAATATTTATAATTTGTTTTAATAATAGCACAAAACTTGAATAATTTTGAATTAATTTCATATAAATTCTCTCTCATTAAAATAACATAAAAATAAGTTATGTGTTTCAAAACATGCATACAACTTATGTGAGAACACTTCAAGTTAGAAGATGTGATAGCTCCTTAAATGGAACATAATTCAGAGTTTCACACAGGTTGAGATAGTGCACATTCATTAGTAAGTTCCAATGCAATCAATATTTCGTTAAATTTCCGAAGCAGGGATTCCAAGATCGTTAAACTTAAAAAAAGTTTAAGTAAATTAATTAAGAATATCCAATTATTTTAATTATTAAAAATTATCATAGTTCAAAAAGATATGACATGATTATATTTTCATTTTTTAAATACTATTTCGAAAACGGAATAGTTTAAATGTAATTACTTTAGGATCATTCTAATGATTAGAAAAACTTTTATACCAAAAAACTAAGAAAACCTGAAAAAATATTCAACTAATCCCGGGTTTATTACATTGAAAAAGTATCATTAAAAATAATCAATCATAATACGTTTAAAATAAATAATAAGTTTACGTTAATATCCATTTACGTTCAAAAATAAAGTTAAAAAACATAATAAGTTATCATCATTTATGTTTAAAACATAAATGATAAAATATAAATAAAACAATAAAATATAAATTTTTTAAAAATGGTTAGAAGGTCATAAACAGAAGTACTACATACCTACTTTTTTCAATCTCAAGCATTTAGCTTCTAATACATTTTACAAGTTCAGAACCTGAATACCTTATCTCATCTATTTCCAAAGCGTAGTGCAATACCGTCTTTAGAAACCCCCTAAGTGCAATCATTAGGGGGTTTTCCAGGACTCTATTGCACTACGCTTTGGAAATAGATGAGATAAGGTATTCAGGTTCTGAACTTGTAAAATGTATTAGAAGCTAAATGCTTGAGATTGAAAAAAGTAGGTATGTAGTACTTCTGTTTATGACCTTCTAACCATTTTTAAAAAATTTATATTTTATTGTTTTATTTATATTTTATCATTTATGTTTTAAACATAAATGATGATAACTTATTATGTTTTTAACTTTATTTTTGAACGTAAATGGATATTAACGTAAACTTATTATTTATTTTAAACGTATTATGATTGATTATTTTTAATGATACTTTTTCAATGTAATAAACCCGGGATTAGTTGAATATTTTTTCAGGTTTTCTTAGTTTTTTGGTATAAAAGTTTTTCTAATCATTAGAATGATCCTAAAGTAATTACATTTAAACTATTCCGTTTTCGAAATAGTATTTAAAAAATGAAAATATAATCATGTCATATCTTTTTGAACTATGATAATTTTTAATAATTAAAATAATTGGATATTCTTAATTAATTTACTTAAACTTTTTTTAAGTTTAACGATCTTGGAATCCCTGCTTCGGAAATTTAACGAAATATTGATTGCATTGGAACTTACTAATGAATGTGCACTATCTCAACCTGTGTGAAACTCTGAATTATGTTCCATTTAAGGAGCTATCACATCTTCTAACTTGAAGTGTTCTCACATAAGTTGTATGCATGTTTTGAAACACATAACTTATTTTTATGTTATTTTAATGAGAGAGAATTTATATGAAATTAATTCAAAATTATTCAAGTTTTGTGCTATTATTAAAACAAATTATAAATATTTGAAAACGATTCAAAAGAAATTATAATCTTTATAGAATGATAAAATTGTAAGTATTAGGAAGTGTCTTAAACTTATAGTATAAATTTTGTTTAACAGTCGTCGGAAAATAATTTCTAATGTAAAACTTGTTCAAAGTTATTCAATAGGTGCTTGATTTTTTAACGTAATAAACGTTTCGATTAAAGTTTTTAAAGGTTTTTGTTAAGAAAACTAAAATTTTACGTGCGATGTATGCTTTTTCTATATAAAACAATTTATTAGTGGTTATATCTATGTAAAATTATAGATTAGATTTAAAACAAAGTAAAAAATTTTTAAAGTCTTGAAACCTTTATAAGGGAACTATTAAGTTTTAATATGCTTTAAGTAAAAAAATTATATGTATTAAGTGCATAAACTATAGATTTTAAAGGTAAGATCAGATGGTAATTAATTTCTATACAAAATGTTTCATAGCGTTTGTAGAATATTTAAAACTGCAATGTTATATATTAAAGTAAAAGTAACTTTTTTTTATCTCTCCTGAAAAATTATATTGCACGAAAAATAATCATTCAACATTTACTAACAAATCGTAAGTGATTCAGTTATTTCTCTTTTCAAAGATGGTAATTCTTAAAAGCGCTTATTATAAAGGAGGGGTTGATTTACGTTGCAATTGGATAAGACATACCTAGGACTTTGAATCATTTCACGGATGTATTTAGCAATATCCCTACCGAAAATGCAGTAGTGATGATTGTCGCTACATGGTGGGAACTAATGAATAAAATTTCAATATATAAAATTGTTTATAAAAGAAATCATTCATCTGTAACAAGCAGCTAATAGGTGTAAACGTCGGCGAACAATGTTGCTTACAACAAATGTTTGCTAATGAAAACGGAGTTGGTTACAAATTAAAAACCTGGTCTATTAAATTAAATAGAGAGCAGATATTGAAAATGGAAGAATATCCTGACGATATTATAAGTTATGTTGAAAACAGTTCGTTGTGTGAAAGCATTCCTAATATGCTACAATACAAAGTTTATAAAAACGGATCATGTTGTAAAAAATCATTGCGACTTATTTGCTGCAAAAGAAAATTATTTCAAAGTCTTAAAAACAAGTTTAATACGTGCATGCAGTGAATTATTTGAATGTCATGGATGTGAAATTGACCATCTATCACAGCGCCAGCATAGTTGCTTATCCATAAGCGAGAATGAAAAATATCGTGCAGTGGGTAAAGCTGCTATTTTCAACATCTATGTTAAAAATATGCTGAATTGTACAAAATTATTGCACATGTGTCTATAACAGCAGTGAATTTTTCGCTAAGTTCAACTTGAAAATGATTCATAAATATTTTTATGAGGATATATTAGAAGACTAAAGTCCATTCATCAACTGTGAGTACTCTTTTTCTGTGTTCAATATAGTATTTAAAGATTAATTATTATATTTATATCTTTTAATTTGAATAATAATTTTTTAGAAAAATAATTTAAAAAATATTTTTAGAAAAATGTGTGACTAATAGTAGGTGCCAGTAATCTTATCTATTGACGAAACGTACTTATCTTATCTAACGTTGAATTGCACTTATCTTATGTAGGGGTTGGTTTAGGTAAACCTTAAAATTTACTCATTTAGAAGTTATTCTAAGTTAGCATTTGCATGATATTTCAAAGTGTTGGTAATAGATCATTGATTTTCAATGTATTAAACATAGTTTTACATCAAAGTTCTGCAGATATTTTTGTTAAGAAAACTAAAATTTTGGTTAAAATGTATGCTTTTCTTTGTAAAGTGTGCAAAGATGAATAAATTTAAGATTAGATTTTTAAGTTTAACAGTTGTCGGAAAATAATTTCTGATGTAAAACTTATTCAAAGTAATATAAATAGGTGATTGATTTTTTAACATAATAAACATTTGTTTTGATCAAAGTTTTGCTTTTTTTTTTTGTTTGTTAAGAAAACTAAAATTTTAGGAGTGATGTATGCTTTTTTGTTTGTAAAACAATTTATTAGTGGTTATATATATGTAAAATTATAGATTAGATTTAAAACGCAGTAAAAAAAATTTTAAAGTCGTGAAACCTTTATAAGGGAACTAGTAAGTTTTAATATGTTTTTTGGTTTATATGTATGTGAGGGATGAATATATCTTCTCTGTGGAATAATGTTTATATGTATGTGCGGGACAAATATAATATCTTTTTATACAGTTAAAGCTTGTTTTTGTAAAAAATTATATGAATTAAGTGCATAAACTATAGATTTTAAAGGTAAGATCAAATGGTAATTATTTTCTATACAAAATGTTTCATAGCGTTTGCAGAATATTTAAAACTGTAATGTTATATATCAAGCGACGATGGTAGAAACAATCTTATAATTTAAGTTCAATACAAATTTAACATCTTCTATTGTATATATAATAATATGTTTTAAAGTTTTGAATCATATATTTTATAATTATTTTTAATAATTACTGTTTGGGGTTAAAACATCTAAGTTAATATATGTTTGATGTTCATTTAATATTAAAACTTTATTAAATACTTCTATTAACCTTTAATGAAATGCTTACTACTAATAGACTAATATCAGTGGAATTTAACATTATATCGCAATTTAGATAATCGTTGAAAGTATGTTAGGTTTAAAATCATATATTAATAGTCTACATTTCTGGATAAAATATAATATTTAGGATTAAAACTTGTAAATTTTATCTTTCAAGTCTTTACCTCTATAAAATGTTTTTAATTTTAGTAAGCGTCTTAACTTATAATATAGTTTCAAAGTTGAAAAAACGTTTAAGGTTTGAAATATATTCAAAACTGTACATAAACTATATAAAGATACTTAAATTGGTGCATATATTTTTTAAGTTTCAGGTTCTAGATGGTAATTGTATAATTTAAAGTCTTCATGTTTGCATATACCCCCTACTGTTGTAGGATTCAAACCATGATTCATTTAATTCTAAAATGAACTCTTGTAAATATCTTCTAAACATGATAAAGTCTGTATTATTTCAGATAATGTAAGAATCTTCTCTATTAACATTGTGAGATAAATTTGTTACCTTCTCTTGCAGATTTAATAGTATGGATTGGTATGGTATGTGTATTTAATTTAAATAATTATCTAGATTGAATCATATTTCAGTTTTTATTTCTAATATTAAAAGGAAAAAATAACTCTACTGAGGAATTCCCGCTTTGTTTAAATAATTTCATGTCTAAAAATATCCCCTTGTTAGCTTTTCATGGAATGTTTTTCAAGGTAAGATCAGATAATAATTTTTTCTATACTAAATGTTACAATGGATTCAAAGCTCTATCTAAATTATATTATACTGCAAAGTAATATTCTTAAGAAAAATTATAGATATTTTAAACTTAACGCTTGTTGTAAAATAATTTCATGTGTAAAAATATCAAGTAAAAGAAAAAAATATTCGTTTTAGCCTATCTATGTAAAAATTTCTTATTATTTTGTATTATTTTGTGAATGTATCTATGTAAAATTATATATCACGTTAAAAAACATAGCAAAACAATTTTAAAGTCCTGAAAATAAACCCTTCGACTAAAAATATTTAAAGTTTTGAAAAATATACTCAAAACCATGTATTAAATTTTCTAAGTTTCATTTTTAATCAATAGTTGACGTTATATTTATTTTTGATAATTAATTCTAGTAAATTCATAAAAATATTCGCTCTGTTATAGAATATAATTCAATGAACTTTTTGATAATAATGTAGACTATTGCAGTATGCATATGTCGACAATTAAAAAATTTTTTTAGCGTAAATTTAATATCTTCTCTTGCAGATTTAATAGTATGGATTGGTATGTTATGTGTATTTAATTTAAATAATTATCTAGATTGAATCATATTTCAGTTTTTATTTCTAATATTAAAAGGAAAAAATAACTCTACTGAGGAATTCCCGCTTTGTTTAAATAATTTCATGTCTAAAAATATCCCCTTGTTAGCTTTTCATGGAATGTTTTTCAAGGTAAGATCAAATAATAATTTTTTCTATACTAAATGTTACAATGGATTCAAAGCTCTATCTAAATTATATTATACTGCAAAGTAATATTCTTAAGAAAAATTATAGATATTTTAAACTTAACGCTTGTTGTAAAATAATTTCATGTGTAAAAATATCAAGTAAAAGAAAAAAAAATATTCGGTTTAGCCTATCTATGTAAAAATTTCTTATTATTTTGTATTATTTTGTGAATGTATCTATGTAAAATTATATATCACGTTAAAAAACATAGCAAAACAATTTTAAAGTCCTGAAAATAAACCCTTCGACTAAAAATATTTAAAGTTTTGAAAAATATACTCAAAACCATGTATTAAATTTTCTAAGTTTCATTTTTAATCGATAGTTGACGTTATATTTATTTTTGATAATTAATTCTAGTAAATTCATAAAAATATTCGCTCTGTTATAGAATATAATTCAATGAACTTTTTGATAATAATGTAGACTATTGCAGTATGCATATGTCGACAATTAAAAAATTTTTTTAGCGTAAATTTAATATCTTCTCTTGCAGATTTAATAGTATGGATTGGTATGTTATGTGTATTTAATTTAAATAATTATCTAGATTGAATCATATTTCAGTTTTTATTTCTAATATTAAAAGGAAAAAATAACTCTACTGAGGAATTCCCGCTTTGTTTAAATAATTTCATGTGTAAAAATATCCCCTTGTTAGCTTTTCATGGAATGTTTTTCAAGGTAAGATCAAATAATAATAATTTTTTCTATACTAAATGTTACAATGGATTCAAAGCTCTATCTAAATTATATTATACTGCAAAGTAATATTCTTAAGAAAAATTATAGATATTTTAAACTTAACGCTTGTTGTAAAATAATTTCATGTGTAAAAATATCAAGTAAAAGAAAAAAAAATATTCGTTTTAGCCTATCTATGTAAAAATTTCTTATTATTTTGTATTATTTTGTGAATGTATCTATGTAAAATTATATATCACGTTAAAAAACATAGCAAAACAATTTTAAAGTCCTGAAAATAAACCCTTTGACTAAAAATATTTAAAGTTTTGAAAAATATACTCAAAACCATGTATTAAATTTTCTAAGTTTCATTTTTAATCAATAGTTGACGTTATATTTATTTTTGATAATTAATTCTAGTAAATTCATAAAAATATTCGCTCTGTTATAGAATATAATTCAATGAACTTTTTGATAATAATGTAGACTATTGCAGTATGCATATGTCGACAATTAAAAAATTTTTTTAGCGTAAATTTAATATCTTCTCTTGCAGATTTAATAGTATGGATTGGTATGTTATGTGTATTTAATTTAAATAATTATCTAGATTGAATCATATTTCAGTTTTTATTTCTAATATTAATAGGAAAAAATAACTCTACTGAGGAATTCCCGCTTTGTTTAAATAATTTCATGTGTAAAAATATCCCCTTGTTAGCTTTTCATGGAATGTTTTTCAAGGTAAGATCAAATAATAATAATTTTTTCTATACTAAATGTTACAATGGATTCAAAGCTCTATCTAAATTATATTATACTGCAAAGTAATATTCTTAAGAAAAATTATAGATATTTTAAACTTAACGCTTGTTGTAAAATAATTTCATGTGTAAAAATATCAAGTAAAAGAAAAAAAATATTCGTTTTAGCGTATCTATGTAAAAATTTCTTATTATTTTGTATTATTTTGTGAATGTATCTATGTAAAATTATATATCACGTTAAAAAACATAGCAAAACAATTTTAAAGTCCTGAAAATAAGCCCTTTTTTGAACTACTAAGTTGATAATATATATTTTAAGTTAGAATTCGACTAAAAATATTTAAAGTTTTGAAAAATATACACAAAACCTTGTATTAAATTTTCTAAGTTTCATTTTTAAACAATAGATATCGTTATATTTATTTTTGATAATTAATTCTAGTAAATTTATAAAAATATTCTCTCTGTTATAGAATATAATTCGCTGAACTTCCGACGATTCATAGCGTAACGGTATTACGTCGCTAAAAGTAGTCAGGTAATATTTCCTTAACGGGTTCAATTCCCATGGAAAATACTTTTAAAAAATTTTCTAAGTCCCCAAAAATGTAGTTCTAGCTTTCAGCATCAGATGGCAGCACTGAAAAAAATATGCCCTGACCTCCAATCCTTGTACGAAATTTAGTTCCCTATTTGATCTATAGGGGGCGCTCCGCAGAGCACATACTCCCTCTAAGATTCTGCTGAACTACAAGCTTCCACTCTTTCCCGCTAGGGGGCGATAGCAGCGCTGCCCTCTCCTGATTGGTCCAAATCGACCGCCAGGTGGCCAGCTGCACTCTGATTGGTCCACGTCACTCAGTTAGCCCCGCCCACTTTAAGCCCCTCCCCCCTCTTGCTCCTGCTCCTGGCGCAAAACTCTCATTTTTATACTACTGCGGGCAGAGCTTTTCAGGCCGAGCTAAGCATGCAAATGAAAATCGTAGCCCTTCTTATATAAACAACAATAAAGGTGATATTTGTTAAAAAAGTCCCAGCTTATGAAGTTGTGTTTATACTATTAGTTTGAGATTGCAAAAAAAAATATAAAATATATTTCCTGCAGTAATGACAAATACCTCTGTGCGGACCTTAGGCACGTGTCTATTTTGCCTAGACGTAAACAAAACCCTGGTCAGAACTAATTAGGATTTATATTTACTTGTGTATGATGTACATGTTATATTATCTCCAACCACTTTCTGATAATTATATCTCATCAATGAGGTTAGTTTTCATATAGAATAAATGATTCCTTTTTTTTTTCTGTAGATCAACTTTTACACAGCTTCACAAAATATGACCTGTGACGTATTGTTTACGTTAAAAGTAACCAAATCTTTTCTACGCATATTTTCGAACAGTTGTGTTCTACATAAGGGATAGAAAGCCATATTTTATATCCACCCTAAACACTGTCCACTCATCTTAAGGTTGAAACCACCGAGCATGAAATGCATAAAACAAAATGCGTTAGACATACCTGCGTTCAAGCGCCATCTAGCGACAGGTGCACGAATTACCACCCCACGTTCGCTTTTTCCTTAATTTTTGCTTATTTTATACCTCCTCTCCGGACTTTTCTGCCACAAAACATGCAAAACTCTCCGAGACCCCGAACCGGGCAACACAGACCGAACCAGACCGGCTCCCGAGCATCGACTAAATCGAAGATTTTTCGGGTTTCCCCTTTTATATCTTTAAAAGCGAGACGGGGAGTTCACTCAACGGAAGAGATGCTCTGGGCATGCCGTGAGGGATACGGCAGCCCTACCGCATGACCGCACCGCTGGGCCGGGGAAAAATTTTCGCCCGGAGTTTTCGGGGCTTTTAATGGCTAGGAATTTATCAAGGGGGGCCTGGCCCATCCTGCCTAAGCACGCGTGAATACTCGTGTGGGCACTAAAGTGGAGATGGGCCCCTTTTGGGTTGGCGCGAGCCGCCGCACGCGATGGAGAAAAAAAAATAAAATTGCCGATAAGTGGTTGTTAATAGGGGGGAAACGGAATATGTTATTAAAATGCGTTTAAGGAAGCAAAAAGGAGGATTTTTAATTTTTTTTTCAAATATCAACCATTTATAACTGTGGGAAATTATGTGAGGGGAAATGTTATTCCACGTGGAGAGTCGTATTGTCATCGAAAGGCAAACTGAATGAAAAAATTTTATTCCAGATAGGAAAAAAAAAACGTTTATAGATCGTTACTTTTTTTTTTATTACTATTATTGAAGAATTTTTCAGATGAGTCTCTTGAATAATATATTTTATCACAGAATAACTCTTTACGAATTCGGAGGAAATGCATATTGAGAATCTTAAATCGTATTCTTCAGTTATAAAAACTGTTAATGGATATATATATATATATATATATATATATATATATATATATAATTATTATTCTATGCCCCTTCAACTTGTTCAATTGTAGTCTTGGACCAATGTTTCGCTCTCATAATGGTTTTCTTAGGAAATCTCAGTCACTTAACGCATTGAAGATCCCGCTATTCCGTATGTAGAATTGCTCTCTGATTTCCCCCTTGAAACATAATTTTTTCTTACATCATTTACGCAGTTCACAATGCAGAAATCTAATCTCAGGATTAGTGCATAAACAGTGTGAATTTTTTTTACAAATTAAGACGTGACATGATGCACGGGCGTGTGTAAAGTATTGTCTGAATATTTTATCAAGCCCATATTGAATCGGAAGAGAGACTATCTTATCCCATAATCCCCAGCCTTTGACAGAACGAAAGATCAGTTTACGAGCAGATTACTGAGAAGCTATTGAGGCAAACTGTTCGTTATTTATTCGACTGCTGCATTCCATGTGAGGCTAAAATCTGTATCAGTCCATATTCAGGGCCGCAGTTAACTGAGCCAGGGCCCGGGGCAAAATAATACAGCGGGCCCCCTCTCCATTCAATATTTGAACATTGTATACATTTTTTTAGCCAACTCTTATTTTAACCGGCCCCCCTGGAAGCCCGGGCCCCGGAGATTTTGCACCTGCTAAACCCTGACGGCGGGCCTGTCCATATGATTCAAATATATTTATCTCTCTTTATCACGATCGGTTTTTCGGGTAATGAAAATTTCTCAAGGGAGCATACAAATTATATTATCTGTCTTAGTATAAGATTTCCAATACAGCAGTTCATTTCTCAATTCAAATTTCAGACAATTTTGAATTGAGGACTTTCATACTTGACTTTTTTTTCGGTTTCTTTAGAGTCTAAGGCCGTCTGCACACGGAGCAACTCAAAAGAAACTGATAACTGACTCAAATCACAAACCAGTCCGTGATGAGTCGCAACCTATGTAATTGAATGGAGCCACGCACCCAGTTGCCCCGTGTGCGTGGCTCCATTCAATTACATAGGTTGCGACTCATCACGGACTGGTTTGTGATTTGAGTCAGTTATCAGTTTCTTTTGAGTTGCTCCCTGTGCAGACGGGCTAAGAGTCATGTTGACAGCCTTCTTAAAAAGCCATTAGAAATCCTTATGAGGAAGAAAACTAACATTTTTGGAAACTACCACGGTCTTTCTTTTCTAACTCTCTCACTTTTACTTTTTTTTTTTTTTTTTTGTCTCACTTGGTATAACTTACATGCTGTCTAACGGGTTTCGGAGATTTTGTTCCGCTGAAAGGGGATGTTGAGTGAATTTTTCTGTAAATTTTTCCCTTGTGCAATTTCTGTAAATTTTTATTGGCGACTCACGAAGTTCTGTTAACCACCCCACTTCAGAAAGAACCATCGTCTATCACGAATTCTAATGCAAAATTTAGAGCAAAATATTTTGCTAAAAGCCCCGCCTCTTTAGCACGCTTTAATCCAGGAATTCCCAACGGGGTCAAGGTGGACCTCTTGGGGGTCGATGGAAGTTTAAAAAGGGTCTATAGTAATCCAGGGGTCTATTGGGGGTCGATGATAAATTTTTCTTTTTTAAAATTTAATTTTTTAGGAATTATTAGATAATAATAGAATTATTAGATAATAATATACGTTTTAATATGTATAAATATATAATTATATTCGTTATGTTAGTTATTGTGACTATACGATAATAAGAAATTTAAGGCCAAACATTAAAAAAATTGTATCAATGCATCAAGCACAACTTCCACATTAATTGAAATCGAACTTTTGTGCAATTGCAATCTGTGTGTTCTGAAATCTTGTTTATATTTGTGAAATTGAAAATGAAAATACTAGTACAAAAATAATAGAACATAAACCTTATGAACCACTTTTTCTAATCTTTTGATCATATTCTTAGTCAAATTGTTATCTTTCAGTGTTTTATGTGCAATTATTAGTATTATAATTATGTTGTATGCTGTATATTATACAGTAGAAGAAATATGAGGGGTCGATGAAGAAAATCGTTCTTTTAAAAGGGGTAGGGGTCGATGTAGGAGAAATGCTGGGAACCCCTGCTGTAAGCATTTTCTGATCTGTATCCGGGATTCTAAAATTTTATGGGTTACGTTTAACTATCCAAATTTCACAAAAAAAAACACTTAAACTGTTGGAAGCTTTAAACGTGCTACTCATAGGTTTAAAACTTCCGACAGCTAATACATACAAATCTGAAACTTTCTAAACTGAAGCTGTACCATTCAGTTTTGATGGTAAAGTCGATATCTGAAACTGTACCACGCAGACATTGTTAAAGAGTGCATTACTCACTTGTTCATTCTTACTGTTTAGGTATTTTATAAAAAAATTCCCGTGCCACCAGCTCTAAGCATTATGCTATGAAATTAATTTGCGAAGATTATGACAAGGGTAAAGGAAATATACAGTCAGCACGGTCAGTTCGAAAGCTCTTCGGATAGTCAATTATATTTTAAGGGAAGGAAAATTGTTCAATGTAATTCAGTGTATTCCTGAATAGTAGTCGTTATGAGAAGAGTTTATTGAGCATACTGTTAGCACGGTCAGTCCAAAACGTCTTGGGATAGTCAATTGTATTCTAAGGGAAGGAAAAATTGTTCAGTGTAAGCCCGTGTATCGTTGAAGAGTAGTCGTTACGAACATATAGTAGTTATACGTTTATGTATATTACTTGGTAAGATCTGCATTTTGCAAATTTATGTACAGTTAAGTAGTTAGTTTTTCGTTTCCGTTTTACCCATATTGCTAGCTCGTAAATATATAATAAAAGCTCAGCAGGGAAGTTTGTAAGAATCAATGAATTTGTCTGCAGTTTAAACTTCGAGCTTTGATGAGTAAAAGGATTTCCCCCTTCATGAAAGCTCTGGAAAAAAGGCGCTATTTAAAGCAGATACTCTGTTAAAAAGAAGTGCAAAAAGTTTTAACCGACGAGAGATCAAAATAATCAATACATATGCATTTTCTTTGCACTTAAGTGTAGACTGATTTCCCCTTCACAATGTATTTAGTACCTATATGTAGTGTACGCCGTATACTCTATAAGTGAAATGCAGATTTAAGAGATGTAAAAGCAAAATATTCAATGCATTTGTCTTCGCTTCACAATAAGATCTCTGCTACCTAAATTTACATCTCCTTCGTAAAATCCGTGAAAAATTACGGTGATGTTTACATAGTGTCTATGCAAATACTCTGTAACAAACAGGTAATAAAGGCTCAACCAGAGAGCAAAGTAATAAGAGAGCAATGTATTTGTCTTCGCTTTATAATTACAGATTTATTACTAACCTGATTACTACTTCATTAACTGAAATATTAGCCAGTGTCTATGAAGTGTCCACATGCGTACTCTAAATCCTCTGGTGACCATGAACTTAGGGGCCCTAAGGGCTTCAATTTAGTTATTATGTGCTTCCCGTTGGGGACGGGACAGTTAAGAAACGAAGGAAATTTTATTGGATGCCAGTAGAGGTCAAGCTATTTAAGAAATAGTCTGATCCCCGCTGAACATCGAATTAATAAATGTGTATCAATTTATCTGACACTAATAACATATACTTTCACCTCCTTAGATAATATTAAAACAAAAGTAATAATAGACATTAATAAAATGTTTGGAAAGGATATCTCGCGCTGAAAAAGGCAATGAAGAACACAAAATGTAATATGGGGCAGCAAAAATCCCCATTGTTATTTGGGAATATTTTTTTTCTTTGTATGACTGATGGAGTCTACTTACTGATATAATAACTTAAAAAGCTGTCTATATACTCGTACAATACATATTTGACAGTTGCAACTGATGAAACAGTTGTTTTCCTGAATGGGAAACAAAAACGTCCACTGCATTCCCATATTTCTACTTTAAAAAAAGGCAAGGCATTAGTTATTTGGAATGAGGTTTAACAGCAAGTGGTGATTTTTAAATAAGTATAAGACAAACAGATAGTACGTTTTATGTTGGCTTTGCCTCCTGGTGTGACTGAATGCATCAAATATTTAAAAGGGTCTTTAGACAGCCGTTATTCACTACAAATAGGTGTTAACGTTCTTGTGGGATTGTTCTCTAAGAGAACATAGCAGTAGAGAGATTCCCAAGATAGAAAATATGGACAAAACAGCGTACGTTTGCTCTTTCCCGTTATTCTTAATAATCTGGAATGCTTTTATAATTATAGTTAATTCTCTGAAGTTATGACGAAATAAAACAAAATATAAGGAATCTTTCTCTTCTTTGGAAGAGTCTTTCAAGGTTCAATCGATGGGAAAATATTATTATGCATTCGGCTCCTCTAAAATTTTTAACTGGCTGGTATGTACATGTAGAAGTATGTATATAAAACATTTGATAATTTTCAGACCAAACATTTGTAGCCGAAAGCATTTCTTAATTTGTGTGTTAGGTTATTTTATTACCTATATGACCAACTTTGGCGGTACAAGCGTTAAAAATACCGGGACTTTCTCTTTAAAACCAATTCCCAACTGTTACAAAATACCCTTGTCTACGACAGGAGTCCGGCCGGATAATGGCCGGATGGCTAGGGCGTTGGCATTTGGTTCAGATTTTGTGCTCCGAGTCCCACTTTTGGCATAAAAAAAAACAGGAGTCCAATCCTTGCGGTACTGAGAGATAGCGTTTTAGCCAGTCGCAGCAGTCGGTGTAACTGCTCAATGTCAATTCTCCAAGTGTTAACAACAGGCATCCACCCGTTACTTTAGAATCTGCCACACTCAATTCAGCACGGGCCTCCAGTTACTCTGGTTCCTTTTACAGTCCTAAGTGGTGAACATGTTGGACATATTGTACCAGGAATTGAACTATAGGTAGGAAGTCTGTCCCTCCAAAGTAGAAGTTAAAAACACATCTGTGTAAGTAAATAATTATTTTTGGTTAGGGCCATAACTTTAGCAAACCTAGTTCGTAAGAATAAGAGAGAATAACTATATTTCACAATTACTAAAAGCATGGGCGTAAATAGTAGCTTGACACTACTGAAACCAAGCTAAGACTATCAAAACCGAAATTTTAAATTTCAGAATTACCTGAATAGTAATTTCTGAATACATAAAGAAATAATTTGGAAAGGAAGTACCCGACCTAAATTCCTCTTTCGCCGTTTATGTCGTAAAGAAAGTAATTAGCAGTAGTAATCCAACAGTGTCTCCATAGATTCCGAGTCATCCCTCAGTTTTCAGTCAACCCCATAGAAATCAATATAAATACGCAATCACACGCATTGAAATTTTTGGCGGGCCTCTCCTATCTACTTGAGCTTTTCTTACTCCTAAACCTGCCGTGCTACGGTTTGGTCTAGTCCAGTATAATCGACCAAACAGTTCCCTTTATGATAAGATATAAAGAAATTAAGCATAATATTACTTATTTTCGATATATCTTATCAGGAAGTTTACTGATAATACAGAAAAAATTATATTGTTAAAAGTATAATACAAAAGTATACCAGTGCAGAAACTTTACAGTTATACAAAGTGACCTGAATTTCCCCACTCACTTAGCAAGGTAATAAATCAACGTAAAAAGCTAAGCAAACAATCGAATTTTTTTTTTCTTTTCTGGCTCGAAAACCTAGCAGTTGGCGGCAAATATGGCTAACTTAATTTTGGCATCGGACTGGTCGGTCGACGGCGGCGACATTGCACGCAACCTCGCTATTAAATTCTTACGCAAACAGTTCGACATCCTGTGTTGAGAGTATATATCTACATACCACGTTCAATTAACGGGATGGGTTGAGGCTAGTTTGTGGATGGGAAAAATCAACATTATATCCTCTGACGGATTACATTAATTAAGTTAATGCTTTCGTGTTGTGCTTCAGCGAGTTTTTTTCTGTGGATACCGCCTTTTAAATTTCAGATTCAAGACGTCGGCTATACGAACCTGAAATAATTCGAAGCCAGTTCAGCGTATAAATTTAATTTGTTTTACAGTGATCGAGACAGAGTAAAAGTATATACATCTCCAGTCTGGAGTTGTATAGTTTTGCTGAAGGACCGCCTGGCCAAAGCGGAAGCTATGCATTTATCATCAAGAAACAGTATGTGAAAGTGAACATCATATTCCCACAAATTTTCATATGGACGATATTTTCAATTGAATATATCCTCTTATTCTACCGTATGTTCATTGTATTTGTAATTCGAATATCTAGATAGCAAAATTTATATTAAAAAGTTCTTCCAATAGTCACAACATATGTGTATCACAATTCTTATTTTACTTAAATATTCAGGAAAAAATTTTAGAAATCGCACTGTTACATTTAACCAGTTTATATTTTTAAAATTATTTATTAAATTTCATTAGCTTGCTCAACAGTTTCTCCTGAACAACCACGAATTGTGTCCCACTGATTTTTATTTTCTCCCATACTTGAATTCACGTGAAACTTACGACTCATTCTTTTCCTTGGCTATATTGAAGAAAATTGCGTATAGATAGAGAGAAGGCATACAGCGCCATCTCTTATTCAAATAAGGAACCATAAATAGAAAATTTTCTTTTCATTTTAATTATATTTCTTTTATTTCTAAGTCGTAATTTAAATATGAGAAAAAAAAGCTTTTCAATTTGGCTTTCATTCACATTATGCATTTAAAAATAATTCTTGATATAATATTGGATTTTTCTGTGCAGACTTTTTCAAGTTTTTGTATGAGAAGAATTAATTAAAGATCAATTTTAATTAAATATTTTTATTGATAAACAGCCTGTGTATGTTTAAAATAAACAAATATTTGTACTAGAAACATTTTAATAAATACCAAAGTTGTTATGGAGAAGTTTTTAATTCCGAATGCATATTTAGTTTTTTCATAACTACTCTCGTTTTTAAGTTATTGGTTGTAAAAAAATGTTCTTAATAATCTATGAAACAAAGTAGAAAAATTACATTATAGTAATGTAGTCATAAATAATATCTGAGGGTCGAAAAATTTATGAAAAATTTATGAATATATTATTTATAAATGATTTCATATACTGATATGTTGCAAAACAAAGTTGAATGCAAGTGAATTGAATTATTACCCTTTTATAGAGTTAAAATTTTACATTATTTAACTCAATACTTGAGAATTTTGAAAATAGTTTTTTTTAAAATTTATCTCATCTGTAGTATATATATATATATATATATATATATATATTTAAATATCAAAAATACTAACAGTTTGAATGAGCTTTCCGGATAAATTCACCACCGATATCTTTGCTGGTGGCGACATCTATGAGAGATCTCTCAAACTATACTCCTTTTTAGCAAGGTCACCTTTTCCCCCTCCGAATCACGAGCGACGAAGAAATCTGTTCTGACTCATAACAGATCTCTGTTCAACTAGTTCAAAGCAGACTAAACAGTTTGTGGGAGGGATTTTAAACCCTCATTTACGATGAATCGGTACAAGGTAATAATGATGTTGTTCTATTCATTTCCTTCTTTAAATTAGTTTCCCACGTTTCTAACGTAAACATACTTTTTTTTTCGTACATGTGTAATTTTTTTAAAAAGATGCTGACGCTATTAGTTAGGCTTGATAAGACATTTCAACTGTTTATTTTCTCAGAATAAACAAAAAAAGTCATGATAAGAATTTTTTTTTTACCCCCCTCTTACTTTAGAGCAATTTAAAAAGTATTTTTTCTAGGAACAAGTTTAATTTCCTTCTGTGGTTTTTACTGAAAAGGAACTCTCAAGAATTTCTAGGAAATAATATTGTAATAACAGTTTAACAAATTACGAGGAATAGAAAAAGGTTATCATTTCTTTGTGCTGGCGGGATTTTTTTTTTTTTCTTTTTGCTCTTCGAGTCTGAATTCTTGACGATTTTCTTTGTAGTTCGCTAACAAGGAATAATCATCCAAATTTTTCTCAGACTGACAAACGTTTTCGGAGAACTTTTCTTTATAAACTTGTAGAAAGAGGATCAATTTACGAGACTGGGCCGATCTGGTCCGTCACCACAATAAATTTGGGAAAATTTTTCTTTAGGTCTTTAGCAATCTACTACTAGGTAATTGGCTATGTCAGGTCATATAATATGGGTGAATCCTATACATCTATGATTGTTTAGATAGCTGGAGAGGCCTGTCTGTTCGTCATGTCAATTGCTGTGGACATAATGAACAGAGTCAGATACACTGTAGTCCGTGCTAAACAATGTGACCAGAATATTTTTACCTGTCACCAGTCTCTAGCCTTTCGATCATTGGTCTCGATGATCGACCCAGCATAAGTATATATTGTTATAAATGTTACTAACCACGATTTCAGAGAGCAGTATGATTTAGAATTACAGAGCAATTGTTTAGTTGCAGTGGCGTAGCGAGGGGAGGGCAAGGGGGTCTATCATGCCCCGGCCGCCACTATCAGAGGGGCGCCAAATGGTCCTTTTCACCAATTCTATATATTATATTACTATATGTTTTTAGGGGGGGGGGCGCCAAAAAGGTATCGTGCCTCGGGTGCCAGTTATGCTCGCTACGTCCCTGTTTAGTTGGTCTCATTCAGTTCACAAAGGGGGCATTTCTTAAGTTGATACTTGCCGATTGCCTCCTCTTTCTAATTTGTGAACCTGTCTGTTAATTGTTGACTAGATTTTTTAAAATTTTTTACCCCCAATGCGGAGGCACTTGTCGTCTAACATTCGCCTATACTACGCTGCAATTTCACTGCCCATTTTATATTATGGGGGCACCATATAGGCGGACAGCATTACCCCCTATGAAAGGACGACACGAAAGGCTGCATTTTTCGTGGCGCGACGCCAGGATTCTATCCGTGCTCCCTCAGCACCGAAAGCCAGCGCGCTGTACCACTGGGCTGCCACAAGCCCGGTTGACTAGATATATTTTTATATATTAGGTAAAGAGAAATGGAGTTTAGATTGTGACATCTGCCTTCCAGCCAATTAATCTGCTCCGAATAAGTATTTCACATTCAGCTCTAGCCAAGATTTTTGCGCAAAACAACGTTGAACACTTTATTTCCTTATCTGGTATCTTACCGTTCCCCAGAAGTTACGCAAATGATAAAACTATAAGATTCCCATAATCATTTTTTTTTTAAACTGTCTGAACTTGTCTCTCTTTAAAGTATTGCAATTTTTTTCTTAATTTTATTTTACGAATGGAAGCTATTAATTTAAGAAGTAATTTTTTTAGATGTTACCAAACTTTTGCATTGTCCGAAATTTTTTCATTATATGTCATTATAAAAATGTAGTGACATTTGAACAGGAATAAGATAAAAAAAAAACCTTTTGTCTAGTACGTGTTGCCCAGAATTTCGAATTTCAGAAACTTGTACTAAGTGATAAAGACCGAACACGTCGCAGCGAAAAAAAAATAAAAATTAAATATTTTAAACATAATCGCCACTTGTTGATAGCACAACGATTAATCGGTCGCGTGTTGCAA